>SZWC01004818.1:1737-18276 GCA_023375785.1 Penium margaritaceum | reverse complement strand
ACCGAAAGAGACGGGGCCGCAAGCGTAGACCCGAGGAGTGTGAACGGATGAACCCACGAGGAATGCGAGCACGGACGAGATCAGGATGTAGGTGGTGATTGGAGGAGGAGACGAACCCACGACGCCGTGTTGACCAACGGGCCGACGATCGAAGAACAATGCAGAAGGAACAAAGAAAGGATGGTGATAGAAGAGTGCTTCTGGAGATAGAGAGGGGGAGAGACAGACAGAGAGGGGGGAAAGAGAGGAGGAGAGTGGGTGAGGGAGACAGAGAGAGGGAGACAAAAAAAGAAAAGGGAGAGAAAGAGGAATAGAGGGAGGGGGGCGGAGGGGAGAAGGAGGGAGAGAGGGGAGTATGAGGGAGGGATAGAGAGAAAAAGGAGAGAGAGGGAGCGAGAGGGAGAGAAAAAGAGGTAGAGAGGGTAGATAAAGAGAGAGAGGGAGGGGGAGAGAGAGAGAGAGGAGAGAAAAAGAGAGGGTGTGAGGGGTAGAGATAGGAAAAAAGAGAGAAGGGGAAGGAAGAGAGAAGGACGCAAAGGAAGAGATAGGGAGGGGTAGAGAGAGGAAGAGAGAGATAAAGGGAGAGAGAGAGAGAGGGAGAGAGTAAGAGAGAGAGAGGGAGAGAGAGAGAGAGAGGGAGGGGGAGAGAGAGAGGGAGAGAGAGAGAGAGAGAGCGAGAGAGAGAGAGAGAGAGCGAGAGAGAGAGAGAGAGAGCGAGAGAGAGAGAGAGAGAGCGAGAGAGAGAGAGAGAGAGCGAGAGAGAGAGAGAGAGAGCGAGAGAGAGAGAGAGAGAGCGAGAGAGAGAGAGAGAGAGCGAGAGAGAGAGAGAGAGAGCGAGAGAGAGAGAGAGAGAGCGAGAGAGAGAGAGAGAGAGCGAGAGAGAGAGAGAGAGAGCGAGAGAGAGAGAGAGAGAGCGAGAGAGAGAGAGAGAGAGCGAGAGAGAGAGAGAGAGAGCGAGAGAGAGAGAGAGAGAGCGAGAGAGAGAGAGAGAGAGCGAGAGAGAGAGAGAGAGAGCGAGAGAGAGAGAGAGAGAGCGAGAGAGAGAGAGAGAGAGCGAGAGAGAGAGAGAGAGAGCGAGAGAGAGAGAGAGAGAGCGAGAGAGAGAGAGAGAGAGCGAGAGAGAGAGAGAGAGAGCGAGAGAGAGAGAGAGAGAGCGAGAGAGAGAGAGAGAGAGCGAGAGAGAGAGAGAGAGAGCGAGAGAGAGAGAGAGAGAGCGAGAGAGAGAGAGAGAGAGCGAGAGAGAGAGAGAGAGAGCGAGAGAGAGAGAGAGAGAGCGAGAGAGAGAGAGAGAGAGCGAGAGAGAGAGAGAGAGAGCGAGAGAGAGAGAGAGAGAGCGAGAGAGAGAGAGAGAGAGCGAGAGAGAGAGAGAGAGAGCGAGAGAGAGAGAGAGAGAGCGAGAGAGAGAGAGAGAGAGCGAGAGAGAGAGAGAGAGAGCGAGAGAGAGAGAGAGAGAGCGAGAGAGAGAGAGAGAGAGCGAGAGAGAGAGAGAGAGAGCGAGAGAGAGAGAGAGAGAGCGAGAGAGAGAGAGAGAGAGCGAGAGAGAGAGAGAGAGAGCGAGAGAGAGAGAGAGAGAGCGAGAGAGAGAGAGAGAGAGCGAGAGAGAGAGAGAGAGAGCGAGAGAGAGAGAGAGAGAGCGAGAGAGAGAGAGAGAGAGCGAGAGAGAGAGAGAGAGAGCGAGAGAGAGAGAGAGAGAGCGAGAGAGAGAGAGAGAGAGCGAGAGAGAGAGAGAGAGAGCGAGAGAGAGAGAGAGAGAGCGAGAGAGAGAGAGAGAGAGCGAGAGAGAGAGAGAGAGAGCGAGAGAGAGAGAGAGAGAGCGAGAGAGAGAGAGAGAGAGCGAGAGAGAGAGAGAGAGAGCGAGAGAGAGAGAGAGAGAGCGAGAGAGAGAGAGAGAGAGCGAGAGAGAGAGAGAGAGAGCGAGAGAGAGAGAGAGAGAGCGAGAGAGAGAGAGAGAGAGCGAGAGAGAGAGAGAGAGAGCGAGAGAGAGAGAGAGAGAGCGAGAGAGAGAGAGAGAGAGCGAGAGAGAGAGAGAGAGAGCGAGAGAGAGAGAGAGAGAGCGAGAGAGAGAGAGAGAGAGCGAGAGAGAGAGAGAGAGAGCGAGAGAGAGAGAGAGAGAGCGAGAGAGAGAGAGAGAGAGCGAGAGAGAGAGAGAGAGAGCGAGAGAGAGAGAGAGAGAGCGAGAGAGAGAGAGAGAGAGCGAGAGAGAGAGAGAGAGAGCGAGAGAGAGAGAGAGAGAGCGAGAGAGAGAGAGAGAGAGCGAGAGAGAGAGAGAGAGAGCGAGAGAGAGAGAGAGAGAGCGAGAGAGAGAGAGAGAGAGCGAGAGAGAGAGAGAGAGAGCGAGAGAGAGAGAGAGAGAGCGAGAGAGAGAGAGAGAGAGCGAGAGAGAGAGAGAGAGAGCGAGAGAGAGAGAGAGAGAGCGAGAGAGAGAGAGAGAGAGCGAGAGAGAGAGAGAGAGAGCGAGAGAGAGAGAGAGAGAGCGAGAGAGAGAGAGAGAGAGCGAGAGAGAGAGAGAGAGAGCGAGAGAGAGAGAGAGAGAGCGAGAGAGAGAGAGAGAGAGCGAGAGAGAGAGAGAGAGAGCGAGAGAGAGAGAGAGAGAGCGAGAGAGAGAGAGAGAGAGGGGAAGGGAAGGGGAGGGAGAGGGAGAAAGGAAGAGGGAGACAGACGGAGAGAGAGAGAGAGAGCGAGAGAGGGAGAGAGAGAGAGAGAGAGCGAGAGAAATAGTGAGGGGGAAGAGTGGGGACAGAGAGCGAGAGAGAAGGAGAAAGGAGAGAAGAGAGAGAGAGAGCGAGGGAGAGAAGAAGAAAGAGGGAGAGGGAGAGAGAGATAGGGAGGGGGGAAGGGAGCAAGTGAGAGAGCGGTGGAGAGAGAGAGAGAAAGAGATAAAGAGAGAGAGATTGAAGGCGGGAGGGAGAGCAGGGAGCAGAGAGGGGAGAGAGAAGGCGGGGAGAAGAGCGAGGGGAGAGGGGAAAGCAGGGAGAGGGGAAAGGAGAAAGCGGAGAGACGAGAAGAGTGAAGAGAGAGGGCGGAGGGAGAGAGGGAGAGGATGGAATGCGAGGGGAGAGGGAGAGAGAGGAGAGGGAGGGAGAGGGAGAAAGCGAGAGGCAGCAGATAGAGAGAGGGCAGAGAGAGCAAAGAGGGAGAGGGAGAGAAGAGAGAGCACAGAGAGGGGGAGAGAAGGAAGCAGACACCGAGAAGAGAGGGAGAGGGAGGAAGAGGAAGCGTGAGAGAGAGGAGAGAGAGAAGAGGAAGGAAACAAAAAGAAAAAAGCCGGGACGAGACCCAGCGGGGGGGGTCCGAAAACGCCGGAAGGGCGGGGCCACACGGTCGCAAAGGCCAGCAGGCCATTGAAGGGGCATACGGCCCCGGGCTCAGTGAGCCGAGCAGGAAAGGGAAAGTGGGGGGGGCAAAGTCCAGAGTCAAGAGTCAAGAGTTCAAGGGCCTAGAGCCCAGAGTGTAACAACGATAGCAGCCTAAAGTCGAGAAGCACGTAGCAACTAAGCCTAGCAGCTACGGTGAGATGCCGGAGCAACTAGCCTAGCAGCTGCGGCTAGTGTCCAGAGTCGTAGAGGGCAGAGGCCAGGGCCAGGGCACCGGGAGCCGGGGGCGGAGGGGAACGTAGGTCAGGGCTGAGAACGGAGCCACGACGCCAAGGGCCGGCCGTGGGACAGACCGAACGGGAGGTGGAGAGGGAAACGAACCTGCACAAAGGACAAAGAACACACAGAAGGAGCGAGCTAGAAAAAGAAGTGGGAGAGAGAGAGAGAGAGAGAAAAGTTGGATGAAGGTAATGGAGAAAAAACGAGGAAGGCAGGGACCGAAACGGGGAGAAAGCAGAATGAGCGGGGAGAAGCGGGAGTGGGAGGAAGATGGAACGACAGAGGTCCCGACAGGGGCAGACCTGGTGGAGAGCGAGAAGAGATGCCAAAGACGTGCCGACACCGGCACGAGGAACACGACGAAGGATGCAGAGGGCCGTAAGAGTGTAGAAAACGCGGACGGACGGTCAACGGAGCGGCGGCGGAAGAGGCGACGGAGGCGACGGCGATGGGCGCAGACGGCGGCGGCGGTTACGACAGCGGAAACGGGAGCGCCGAAAGAGCACAGGCCCAGTCAACAGCTTGATGCCATGTTGAATAGGGATGTGTGAGGGGGAGGGTGGAGGAGAGTGGAGGAGACGAGAGATGGGTGGAGTCGGGAGTTAACCGCGGGGCTGACTGTCCCGTTCGAGAACTTGTGAGAGGGAGAGGCTCTTGAGAGCTGTGAGGGTGATGAGCTCTCGAGAGCTGTGAGGGGAGAGCGTGACGTTGAACACTTAGCACGGGAGCGGATCGAGAGGAGAGATGAAAACGGATGTTTTGTTTGAAAGAATGAGAGAAACGAGAGCGAGGACCGCCCCCTACTGGGTCGGCCTCGCCTAGCGTAATGCTAGCATACCATGGCATGTTGCGTGGTGTAACACTCTCGAGTAAGGACATCCGAATGCCCATGCGAGAGGCAAGAGGGGGTTGGGGCCATTCGCTCCCTTTCGAGGAGGGAGCTAAAGGCCCCCTCCTTTGACGCGAGTGCCCCACCGGGCTAGTGCGTGGATCAGAGGACATGAGCTAGCCCCCAACAGTCAGAATTACGAGGGGCACATGCGTAAGAGTCAAGCTAGCAGGAGGAACCCGGGCAAGACTAGGCTAGGTACTCTAGCACAAATAGCAACAACGTTTACTACTTTAACACGACAGCATAAGCAAGGGTGGATGCCCCAAGCAGAAAGCTTGAACATAAAAACTTCAACGAGGGTAAAATAAAGTTAGAAAAAATGACAATACACGATTGTTGTTCAGAGTATACATTTTCAAAAGTAAGCTAAAGTTGAAGAAGCACATGTGTACAAACGATTGTTTCCATCAAGTTATTCTCCTATCTCATTTCTTTTTCTTCGAATCATTGTAATTTTTCATTCCTTTACGCTAAGAATAAAGATTATTGAGTATTCAAAATGAATGGATAAAACAATCCCCTTCAATGAAAAATGTAAACACAAGCCATGAAATCTCATTGAAGAAGAAGAGTCACTTTCAACGTTCATGATTTTTGGAGTTCATCAACTCAAATACATCTACACCAAATTTCGGTATGTTGAAACAGGGGTGACTTTAGAGGTTGTGCATGATTGATTTAAAAATAATAGAGGTTGTTGTAACAAAGTTGAAAACTTAATTGCATGAATGCATCAATAAGCGTAAAGGGGCTTTAATTACATTTAAGCAGAAAATAGAGGAAGACATCTTTTTAGAAATCAAATTTCACATTTCTTGGTTTTATTATCAATGATTTAAAGTGAAAGATAAACAACCCCACTTGTTTGCCAAGGGGGCTTACAAGGTTGACACTCACTTTTATAATCAAAATCAACCTTGTTGAATTGTGCACAATTTATTCATCAAAGACGCAATTAAAAAATTGTAATGTAAACTTATGTATCAAATTTAAGACAACCACCAAGGTAAGTGGGTGTCTTATGGCCCTTGCGTTAGGCTGAAGAAAAAACCTCACACCCACACACCCTTGCACCAACCTCTTCAAGCGACTATCCAGTACAATGGCTTTGTGATTAGGGTCTCAATGAGATACTTTGTGAATTCTTCGTTCCTAAACTCTCCAAATATGGAAAAGCAAACATAGGTGGACGCAGCACGAATATACTGGAACAATTTAATATGCTACACTCATGAGATTTTTGATCAAAGAAACTCTCTTAATATCACGACCCTTTGGTGGCAGGTCATGTGGGACCATGAAAGACGTTACATGCACTATCCAACCACTACTAAAGGCTCGAATTTAGCATCGACATCCGCTAGTATTACATGAAAAGCGACAAACATCTTAAAAAAAATGGAAGTAATAAATAGCAAATCATTTTCTCTTTCAACAACTTTCCATCCCAAGAACTCCATGTGAGTGTTTCAACATCGACTTCGTAACCGCTCTTCAAAACACAGCCCATGACGATTATTTTGTCTTGGCTGTCATGATCTTTTCACAAAGATGACTCACTTTATTCCCACAACCACTCAAGTTACCAATGTGAAGACCTCTCGTCTCTTCTTTTGGGGGCGTCATGAAGTATCATTGTTTGTCGCTACGTATTTTCTCTGACTAAGATAAAACCTTTGATGGTACAGTTTTGTAGAAAATGAATGAGTGCTTAATAAGCAAGTCTTGCATGTCAACGGCATTCCACCCTAAAACTGACAGACAATCAAACGCTATGATCGCGCTCAAAAGCATATGCTCCATATGTACATTGACCCAAGCATGGACAAACTCCATGAATTCCTCGCACCATGAGAGTTTGCATACAAATCAGTGAATGAGTCGACAAATTTCACTTCGTTCGTGTTCAACAATGTTCAACATTTAAATGTTTCTTCTCCTTTGGTGAAGAGTGAAAGAAATAATGGATTTTCTGATTAAGCATTTCTTGAAAACCTACACTCCTTGTAAGAGGCGAAGGGTCACCTTAAAGCGTCTCAGCAACAACGAAGGGTATATGCTGACAAGAGTTGTAGTGATATCTTGATTGAAATCATTCAGAAAGTAATTTGTGTTTAGTACCTGAACCATTGCTTAAAGTTGCCAAGGGCACGTAAACTTCTCCCTAAGTGGATGAAGTTGTTTTCCTTTGTTTGAAGCCTCGGGTTGGTGGCTTCCTGATTGCTGCGTCAACTGAGCATGAACATTCATTATGCTTTTCATGTTGGCATACTTGCTCCATACAAAACAAAGGGGCACGTTCGACCACCACCAACAATCCTTGCTATGATAGGCCAATACAAGGACTTGCGCTTGCTCAAGCACTAAGAGCGTACACATTGGTCACAAGATGCTTTGGAATACCTCGTCCATTAGACAGTTGTGGACTAAAAGATAACTCATGGGAGAAAAAGACTCATTTGCTCAAAGGGGTGGTCAACAATACTCTGGAAAGAGGCGACAGGTCGTACAACTATCCGTGTTTTTGGAGGCACAAACTGAATGCCGATATGGTGAACAACGTTTCCATTGGATGGCATTTATGCACAAATGGCCATACAAGGTTGGGGACGCACAACATGGTTGTCGCGCAAACGCTCCATTCAGAAAGGGAACGGCCACTAGCCATGTTCACCCAATAACTACAACTTACATGGAAATGTAAAGAAAGTGTTCATATCTTATGGGGTGATTGCAGATAAGTTAGGTGTATTAAAACATTTTGATATTAATATTGTTAATACAAGACAATCTTGCTTTTCTTATGAGTCGAGAATGTTCATGATAAGTGTGGAGGAAAGTAGCAAGAGGACCGGTTCGGCACTCTCGCCCTTGCGAAATTGCGAGGGTTGGCCGGTGATCAACCCTCGCCAACAAGGGCTAGGCCGTGGCAAGCCACACTTTGTCCACCGCTAGATGACCACCTGCCAGTAAGGTGACCGGCAAGCCAATCACCGGCCAGCCCTAGCCGTCGATCAAGCTGAGGGTTGGATTGACGGTCAAGGGGCTGTTAGAGTGAGCGATAAGTGTGCAACGAGATAACTTTGACATGGCGCATTTGGATGGACAGTCCAAGGTCTTTGGGCAAAGCTACAAATCTTAATCCATAAAGACTTGGGTGCTGCTAGGCTAGGAATTCATGATGTATAGGCTAGATAAAATTATGGTATCCTCGTTAATGGGGGGGGAAGCCTCAATCTTTGATTCTTGCATGCATTCCAGAGTTGTGCATCTCTTGTGACCATGCTTGGTCAGCAATTGCGTAGTGTAAGTAAGCATTGTTGGGTACTTGACCTAGACCACTCAGGGTGGTGCTACACCTCACATGATTGATTCGACTACTTGCATTCGCATATGCAATCAGAACTCTAAATCAAGGACCATTTTACATCAAGTTGTGCATGCATAACTCAGCATTACATCAACTACCACATCCATGACTCAGCAGTTACATCAGTTACAACATGTGCGACTAAGCAGCTACATTCGGAGCCAATAGTGAGGACCGGATTGTGTCAGCGGTAACATGCAGGACTGAGCCGTTGAGACCATGGCTAAGTTTCCAACATTCAAGAAGCTTTGTTGAGGACAAATTAGCGTGCCTTGTGCCGTGAATATTCCTTACAGAGGAGGCTACGACCTTAAAGCAGGACATTTTCTCTCAGCAGAAGGGTACCGGTTAACTTGTCAAGATCCTAGTACAAAAGCAAACTGGATTTTGTCACTCTTGTCACTTTTGTAGTAACTCATCAAGAAACAATAAAAACTCTAGTAACTAAGATCAGTAGTCCGTCTCTTCAAGACAAGGCCTCTATACCAAGACAATATCGACGCTCTTAACTCAAGAAACCAGTAACCCTTGTAGTATTGTGACAGCCTAGGCAAGAGGACGCCCCTGACTACTTGAAGGAATGACTACCTCACTATGCTGGCCAGATTATGTGCCAAGCTCAAACTACCTAGCTTTTGCTGTCTTGCTTGTAATTACCCATTCATGCGCTAGGTATTGTGTCTAAGTGTGAGAGTCCACGGTTGGTGTCTAACCTCAACTATAATTTACAAGGCTTATTTTATCTAGACAGTCGGATCGTATTGGAGTCTCCCTTTGATGACCTAGACCGTTTTGTAGTGCTCTTTCTACCTAATCAAGAGGGTGTACAAGCTGTGTGTTTTACTGGAATTCTGCTATATTGACTTAGTAAGTCAAGAAGCACTATGCTAGCTTGATTAGGAGGGTCAAAAATCCACTGATGACCCAATGAGTCTTGTAGTGGCTACCAAAGTGGAGAGGAGGCTCCCCTGACAACCTAGAGGCCTTTTCACTTGAAAGCATGGTGATCGTGTTGAGACCCTTCTTACGATAGCCTTGACGGCCTAGAAAGGTGTTGTACCCTTGGATGGGGTAGGTTGTGTAAGAGTATGGAGCTGAGCTATGTTTTCCCATTGTTTCGTCGTACCATACTTGTATTTGATAGTCTTACTCAAGTACAAATTTCAATCCAAGACTTCCGCTTCCACACATTGGAGTATAGTGTATGCTTGCTGGGCACAAAGATCCTAGACAGTAGTAAGACCCCTTATTGCATCAGAGCACGGGATGACTTTGTTATTGTAGGCTCTAAAAACCTTAACAAGGGCCACCAAAGCCTCGCGCGCAAGGATGGTGGTCTCGTGCCCTCACTCTTGCCCTCTTTCATTGCCAACAAAGGCAAGACAGATGAGGGGAGGAGGTGAGCGAGAGTGAGGCAAAACTTCTAGCAAAACATTGTCAGCATGCTTCACATGTGACAAGTTTTGTCTCATCGCATCAAAATGTATCAAAGTCGCAAGTTAGCGCAACTTTGACATCTCTTTTTAAAAATCATATCAACCCACGAGTTTGGGATATACACACCTTGTTCTGGTCCTCGAACAAGGGGATGAGGTTTAAAACAGAATTGAGACTCCAAAGACTCAAAATATTTGAGTCTCCTTGCTAAGGATCGTTGATGATGATTGTTCCTCAGTTCTATGAAGGGGGAAAACCCTTAACATGGAGTAAGATCGCCATTGTGCAAACTTTGATGACGACTCTTGGGAAGAGTTACCCTTGGGGGATTGGAAATTTTGAAGGTTTGTGAAATTGGGCTAACATTTAGAATAGGAAGGAGGAATGAGGGTCCGAGTTTGGAATTTTTTCGGATTTTGATGGCTAGATGTCAGAGTTTGAATCAAAACCTGAAAACGTTTACCCTTTTCCTTTCAAACAAGGACTCAAATCTAGAAAATTGAATCATTTTATTAGGCTTGTGCATTTTATTAGAAGATATTACTTTATTTGTGTGATTGTTTTAACTTTATCCTCCTTGTTGGTAAGTCGTAAAAGATGAAACAAGAGGGTGTTGCTTATATGAGACTTAGATCATGCAAAAAAAACTTTCCTTCTTGTCTTCATTCAACTTTACCATATCTAATTTTTCTTGAAATAGTGTTAAATGAGCTCCTTGCTTTTCTTTGTTTCCCACTTGCACATGGACAATGGGTTAGGTACTTGATTTTTCATTACTTGTTAGAAATGTGTACAAATTTTTGTTAAAGTAAAGGTAAATATTCCCTCTCTTTTGAAGGCAAAAGGGGAGAAATTTTCATTTTGTTATAAAATCAAAAAAAAATCCACGTTAATGTGGATGTCATTGGCTACATGTGGATGAAGGTTTGCATTGATGCTTACGAAGGGTGCAAATCAATGCATGTGAAAGATTTAAGATGCTACGAGTAATTTGATAAGAATTGGTCAATATAAGTCACCATATTTTTCATGTTTCATTATTGTCGGGTTTTCGGAGGTCTCCTTTCCAAAAATGGGTTTGGGCACAAATCCATGGTACATTGTTGGATGCATTAAATTTCTTCTACTTTGCAATTGTATTGGGAAAAATCAAGTTATAGGATGGAATGAAGATGATCTTGTAAATAGGGAGATGCTGTTTGTGGTTATGCAAGAATGTAGCCAAGCTACATACGTCTCCTTTTGCTTGCTCCTGAAATGGCTGGCAGTCATGGTTTGTTTTTGCAACATTGACATTATTGTAGATCGATCTAGAGATACTGTCTTTCCGTGCTTGTCAGAGAACTTGGACTCAATTGTGTTTCGCTTGGAAGCCCTTCAGAAGTTGTGTTTTTCTCTCCAGCAAGTCACGGTGTGTGCCTGGCCAATCGCAACCGCATCGCAAACACCGACGAGCCAGTCTGTAGGGTTCCCGGGTGCACCCGACGGTGCGCTTGCGTCACCCCGTGTACCCGTGACTTGGATTCGGAATCGATGCAAACAGAACACCCCTACGGCCCACTTGGGCCACGGCTGGCAAAGGGTGAGTGGGAATGCGAGTTTATCCCACCCCTACGTTCAGCCACCCACCGGTCGTCGTGGATGGTTGAGGGCGAACATGCAAAAAATGGGTGGCGGACAGGTTTGTCTCACAGGTGAAACCGCAACGAAAACCCTTAATACGGCACTTGGCTTCGTGAAGACCACGTTGGATACTCAAAATAATAATCTGACTCAANTATATATATCTATATCTATATCTATATCTATATCTATATCAATATCTATATATTTTTCTATATATATCTATATCTATATCTATATCTATATCTATATCTATGTCTATATCTATATCTATATCTATATCTATATCTATATCTATATCTATATCTATATCTAAATCTATATCTATATTTTTTTCTATATCTATATCTATATGCATATCTATATCTATATCTATATCCATATCTATATCTATATCTATGTCTATATCCATATCTATATCTATATCTACATCTATATCTATATTTATATCTATATATATATCTATATCTATATCTATATCTATATCTATATCTATATCTATATCTATATCTATATCTATATCTATCTATATCTATATCTATATCTATATCTATATGTATGTCTATATCTATATCTAGATCTACATCTATATCTATATCTATATCTATATATATATATCTATATCTATATCTTTATCTATATCTATATCTATATCTATATCTATATCTATATCTATATCTATATCTACATCTATATCTATATCTATATCTATATCTATATATTTTTATCTATATCTATATCTATATCTATATCAATATCAATATCTATATCTATATCTATATCTATATCTATATCTTTATCTATATCTATATCTATATCTATATCTATATCTATATCTATATCTATATCTATATCTATATCTATATCTATATCTATATCTATATCTATATCTATTTCTGTATCTATATATATATATATATCTACATCTATATTTACATCTATATGTATATTTACATCTATATTTATATGTATACCCATATCTAAATCTATACCCATGCCTATATTTGTATGCATATATATATGTAGAAATGTATGGAAATTTTTACATCTATATACATATGCAGAGATATTTTTACAAAAATATGTATATCTATAGTTTTATGGTGATCTATATACACTTTATGCTATTACTTATATCTATGCACATATGTTTTTATGAATGTTTATATTCAAGCATACGTTGTATATGTAGATACATAACATGGCTTGTTGTTTATAGAATTAAGTGTTCTGGTTTCTTTTTCCTTGATGATAAGTTTAGATCGATCAAAGATAAGTGCATTTCGTTTTCATCTCCCGTGTACTTTTATGGCTGGAACTCGTGGGAAACAGGAGCTTATTCGACGGAAGCTAGGAAAAGGATGACGAGTTGGTTTTGGGCTACAAAAGTACAAAGTTAATGTCTCGTTTTAGGCTTGGAAGTGTGCGACTAAGTTCTGCGACGAGTGGGTGTGACTTGGTGTGATGGTGGGGTTTGGTCCGCATACGACGTCAAGGCAGGCCTTCTAATTTAGCGGACAATGAAGACTTCTTCAAATGTCGTTGCCTCCCGGTTGAAGTGGACAGCCTCCGTGTCCCGTCAAGTCCTCCTCAGTGTAGCTACGGTTGCGAATCGATGTCCGTTTTTGCGAAATGTTGCGAAACCCATTTTCTTGTCGTCTTGCGAAACGGACAACGATGAGCGAGTGCGATGAAAAAGCGTGTGAGTGGGCTCCGTTTCACCCACATTAAGGCGACGAAACTACCGCGAAGCACGAATGATGATGTCAGCAAAGGAGTGAGTGGGACTTCCATTCCCACCCACCCCTTGCCAGCCGTGGCCTTGGACGCTCGGTTGCTCGGACACCAATCTCGCCGGAGCCTTTTGCCACAGGGAGCGGGCGGTTTTAGTCCGCAGAACCTGCTGCAGGGACTTCTGTGGACCCTTCCGCGGGACGCAGGAGCAGGATTGCCGCAATGTTGATGGAACGGGACTTGTTTTTGCGGTGAACTGCCGGATGCGGAAGGTGCGGTTGACCATCCAGTGTCGGGGTGTTCGGAATTGAGCCCGCTTCTGCATAGACGTTTTTTTGGGTTACATAGTAACCTTATTGCGATCACTTTTCTTGCAAAAAAATCAGATTTTATGATTGGTCCGTCCTCCAGAATTTCTTCGCCGACGGCAGGACAGACTTCTGAAGACGGACGGAACATGCTTGTTCGATGTTCCCGGGTCAAAAACGTAAAGTGGTCACGTACATCATGAACGAAGGGTGTAAAGAGATGGGAAAAAATACGGGAATGCTATATTGCACTTTAATAATTTATTTCATGTACATCATGAACATATCGTGTGATACAATTAACTTGGAATGACTTCAATAACTCATTTTCCCTCTTTTCGGGTACATAGAAACTAGTTCACTTTTCTCGCAAAAAATCCGATTTTATGATTGGTCCGTCCACACGAATTTCTTTTCCGATGGCCGGTCGGACTTCTGAGCACGGACGGAACACCCTTGTGTGGTGTTCTAGATCAAAAACGGAAAGTGGTCATGTACATCATGAACGAAGGGTGTAAAGAGATGGGAAAAAAGTGGGAAAGCTAGCTTGCCGTGTAAAAATTTATTTCTTGTATTTAAACATATAAATAACGCCTCTGTGTACACTACAAACATATTATGTGGTACAATTGATGTGGAATGACTTCAATCACTTCTCTTTCTCTTTTTGAGTACATGGAAAGTAGTTCACTTTCATGATCCTAGTTGCTACATCAATGTCTTTCGTTTAATGTCTGGTCCATTCACTTGAGCTCAGACAGCAAATGGAAAAAAAGGTATACGATGTGCTTGGGTTAAAAATGCAATGTAGTAAGGTATACTTCAATGACAACGGTATAGAAGACATGAACGTGTTATTTGGACGTCTATCTGTTATTGGAGGAAAACGTTGCTATTCATATGGATATTTTTGGTCAAATACATTTCTAACAGCTTTTTGTGGGGCGATCATGTGGACATTTTGAAATCAAGTGCAATGTAGCTAGACTATTGTGACAACAATTCTCTTTGTATACGACGACATCTTTCATCTATGTACCTCGAGTTAATTTTCACAATTTTTCCTCAACGGCTACAAAGTTTTAGTACCCTTTACCTGTTTGCCCTTGTAATGTTTTGGTTGTGTACGTTGTTACATGTGTAACTTTAATTAATGCAATCCCCAAAAAATCTAGGCAACATTTCTCCTACACATGGAACATTTCATGTACTTCTCTACTCGTCTACCTGTTTATTTTCGTGCCTGTCTAATATGTTATTTGTGTAACTCTAACACAAATTACGCTGAACAAATTCCGATAGCATTTTCCCCATACCTGGATCACTTTAACTACCTTTCTACTTGCCTACCTCTATATCTTTTCACCCCTGTAGATCGCTAAAGTTGTGCATTTAATGTATGATATCTTGAGAAAAATTTGACAGCATTTCCCCTACACCACCAAAAACTTTAACTACCTCCTTGCCTATCTACCTCTCGACATTTCTACCCCACTACCTTGTTATCTGTCTATTTACTGTTTGTTCGTGTATTCGTTTAAGTGTTCACGGACGTTATGGAACTATGACACCCATATGGTGAGTACAAGATGGAGCGCTATAGCTCCAAGTCAACCTCTGATGGGTTGTTGGGAAATGATGTCTCCTTGCATCATCCCGACAGGAAAAGATTGATGGTACATTACACCTACCTCCTTACCTTGCTTACCTGTGATGTCTNATTGTGACTTTGCACGAAACGCGTTGTTTGATGTCATGTCGACATTGTCGAGAGTTCGTACAACTGTTGTTCCATACCAAAGAATTGTGGCGAGTGTGCATTGCATGAATGCCCGTGAAAACGACACCTATGCACAGTGCGACTAAGCTGACACCACAACTTGTCACTTGGACCACGACGAACAAGTCACGACATGCCTAGACAACAAAACACAAACACGGCCATCGATGAAGAACAATGCGACGCTACGGATGCAGACTTCACAGCCCGTCACAAGAACCAAGACTGCGTTGGTCCTCCGCAGGTTCACCGGCCCAACTGTGGTACAATGACACACCCTGGATGGGTAGCTCCCCATTGTATCCCAACGCCACACGCTATTGACCCTATCTCACATCTTACACACAAACAACGTGAAAAAATGTTATGATGCACAATTCACCTTGTGAAAGATGTCAAACGTTGACGTGACAAATGTGTAACGATGGCTATCGTCACAAGCCAGGAAAACAATTGCGGTTTCCGAAAATTTTATCATAAAAAAGGTAAAACAAGGCCATTGGAATGAAAAAAACGTCGCAATTTTGATCTTGGGTTGAAAATTTAAAACATATTTTTTAAACATCCCTCACAATATTCCATTTATATGGACATGTAGTGGTCAAATGCCACTTATCCTCGCATAACATGTCTCTTCACATGTAAGAACTATACGATGCATGCACTAGTATTGCCATATTGAACACAAAATAAAGTGTAAAACTTAGAATCTTTTAACAACAAAAAATAGTATGTTGCGGCCGAAACATTTGCTCATAGTACAATTCGCCCGTCTATATAAAAAACGCCGCAATTATATTCTCTAGTCGCCTGACTTTCACTTTGCAGGGTACAAATGTTTGACCGTCTTGTTGACTTTGTCGAGAGTTCTTGCAACTCTCGTTCCATACGGAAGAGTTGTGACGAGTGTGCAGTGCATGAATGGCCGTGAAAACGACACCTATGCACAGTGCGATTAAGCTGACACCACGACTTGTTACTTGGACCACAACGAACAAGTCACGGCATGCCTAGACAACAAAACACAAGTACGGCCATCGATGAAGAACTGTGCGACGCTACGGATGCAGACTTCACAGCCCGTCACATAAACCAAGACTGTGTTGGTCCTCCGCAGGTTCACCGGCCCAATCGTGGTACAATGACACACTCTGGATGGGTAGCTCCCCATTGTACCCCAACGCCATGCGCTATCGACCCTATCTGACATCCTACTGACAAACAACGTGCAAAAATGTCATGATGCACATTTTACCATGTGGAAGATGCCGAACGTTGACGCGACATATGTCTAACGATGGCTATCGTCACAAGCCAGGAAAGAAATTTGCGCTTTTCAAAAAATTCAATGTGAAAAAGGTAAAACAAGGTCGTTAGAATGAAAAAAACGTCGTGATTTCAATATTGGGTTGAAATTTTAAAACATATTTGTTAAGATCCCTCACAATGTTCCATTTATAAGGATATGTAGTGATCAAATGCCACTTATCTTGGCATGATTTGTTTGTTCATACGTAGAAACTAAACAGTGCATGCACCAACATTTCTATATTGAGTACACAATAAAGTGTAAAACTTAAAAAAGGTAAGAATTAAAAAAGTATGTTGCTGCCGAAAACTTTGCTCATCGTACAATTCGCCCGTCTATATCAACTAAACACCGTAATTTTGTTCTCTGATCACATGACTTTCACTTTGCATGGTACAAATGTTTTATCGTCTTGTTGACTTTGTCGAGAGATTTTGAAACTCTCATTCAATACCGAAGAGTTGTGCCAATTGTGTAATGGAGAAATAGCCAT
>SZWC01004817.1:150378-166113 GCA_023375785.1 Penium margaritaceum | reverse complement strand
AAGTCCTTGCGCTTCCTCACACCCCATCATAGAATCCTAGCAACGTCCTCCAAAGGTGGAATCTCACTTGCCTCTTCCTCGTCGTCATTCCCAGCATCCCCACCGTCCTCACTATCACCTTCATGAGCGCTTCCATCTCCCCATCTAGCTCATCCTCCTCATCCATGTTAGAATCATTTCCACCCTCAATCCCTGCAACCTCCTTATCACCCCATGTAGCTTCATTGGTTCCTCCCCCTAATGCCACCTCCAGCTCATACGCAATATCCTCTGCTCCTACAATGTCAAGGTCTGAACATCTTTCTCATATCCTGCCTCCAAATCCACATCTATGTTGCTCCCACTCTCAGCCTCTTCCTACCCAGTAAAGCCCTTCACAAAGTCAGCCAGCTTTAGTCCCATCACCTTGCCATACAGCCGTGTCGGCCTCACATTCAACCTCCACTTTCAGCACTTATAGTGCTGAAGTGTTCAGCCTGTTTTTGCAAGCTATCTGAATGAGCTCATGCTTGCCATAAATACGCTCATTCTCTGGCGAAGTGCATGGCTGTGCCAAGATGAACATGGCCTGGTTGCGGAGTGCACCCATCCATGTCAGGTGCCATGCATCCTAGCGGTATGCCATCACCTCGCCAGTCACCACTTTCTTCACTGCCTGATTTTCCCATTCCACATCCCTGTTCTGCTGCGGGTCCTCGTCCAGCGTCTGGCGGCCACTTGAAAACAGCTGATCCAGTTGCTTCTCTAGCAACAGCCGATTACTTTTGGCACAAGAACATTTATAGTTTGACTCTGTGCCTCAAAAATCTTCTCATTAGCATCAGAATCATTGTGGAAATTCTGAGGGTGAATCCGCCAGGCTGCTACAAAAGTAGGGCAGTTCATCTTCCTTGTCCACTTGCCCGACAAACATTCTATAGCAGAATTCACCCATGTGGGGTTGCAAGCTACACGACGTCAGCCACGAACAACACCCAAGGCCTGAAGCTGCTCCGTGGCATCAAGCAAAGACTCGCAGATGATGCCCAAGGTGCGACCAGCAGCTTCGGCTTTACGTACTGCCAGGACAAGGTGCCCCGTCAGCTTCACAAGAGCTTTCCCTTGCACCCAGAAAACATGCTGACACACCAGCTTGCGGGCTTCCTTCTTGTGGATGCAAAATCTAGCATCACGGTTTGCTCCTCCCATCTCTGTCCACTTGGTGCTATCCACCATCTTCTCTAGAGCCGGCTGCATCACCAGAAGGCACTTGAGCATACAATGGACAAAGGAAAATTGGGTTGCACAAATTTGGAAGCAACACCTTTCCCCCGCTTTCCTCTTTTTTTCATGAACACAGCACATCCTTGTTTCTGAAGAAACTGACAATATTCGTTTCCCTCCCAATGACCTTGCTCCCCCACTCCGTCTTCCCAATGTCTTTTAGAAAAAAATCCATATTGTGAGGAGCACACCCCATAAAAGAATTGGGATACTTCACACGTAGGGAATTGAAGGCCTTGTTGTTGGTGGAAGCATTGTCCCTGATAACCATCACATAACTTTCTGTACCCAATTCAGCAATGGCCACTTCAATGACTTCTGCAACTTGGTTTGCATCACGAACCATCCTGGATGCATCACGAGACAACAAGTGGAAAGTGTTCTCACCATTTGTTGCCATAGTAGAGTACATGGGATGAATCTGGATGTCCAACCAACTCACAGGAAGTGCACCTGGAAATCTCCCACCCATCACGAAGGGGCTGCTCTTTCTCAGACAGCTCCTTCTCTAGCTCAAAAAGCATGGTGTGGACAACCAACTCACAGGATGGGATTCTGAATGATGGGTTGGTGCACCCAGCTTGTCAATGAGCTCTTGCATGGTGCGCCAGCGGCAGAAGCTCACGAGGAGTGCCCCGTACACCATTACCTTGACGACAGAATTTTGGCAGTCACTGTTCAGTTTGTTCTCAAGGTGGTCATGCATGCTGGTATGCCTACTGCTGTTGAGGGATGCAAGGGAGACTGCAGGACCTCCTCAGAGGAGGGACATGGCAGGAGAAACTGCGTAATTGGTGGTGGTGCAAGCACCATGTGCTGCCTCTTTGTCGCTGACACCTACCCCGGATGGTCCTCTGAGTGCCTTGCGCTAACTTCAGCTGTGAGTTACACCCAGTTGACCAGATGGTCTCTGGTTCCCCAGGCTTCATCCTCTCCATTGAGCAGCTTAGGTTTAGCTCCGGTCAACCCGTCCGTAAGTGCCAGAGCAGGCAGTCCAAGGAGAGCACAGGCAGCTAATGGGGCCACTCTGCACTTTGTGATGTTGCTAATAGCAGCACCGTAGTGGTCCCTCATGCAGTCACTCACCATAGTAAAACCCAGGGTAGCTAGCGGTAGTTGGAGTGGTCTTGAAAAGCTTGGAAAGAGTCCTGGTCAACAGGGCGCATTGGAGGGGCTACACGGCTGTCATACCGGTAGTTGGACTCGGCCGCAAAGCAGCCATAGAAGAGGCTGCTGGCCCTCTCTTCATGGAAGTGACTGTAAGGAGTCTTGGAAGTGAACACTGGCATGATACACATTCTTGCCCTGTGGTGTAAATGTCTGTAAACCGGTCGCGGTGTGCTAGCCTCAACCGGATGGTGGAGGTACCAACCGGCGGCAATGGCGACCAAGGGGAGGCCGGTGCACACCTTCTTGGGTTCATAGAAGCATTAGATTGTCTTGAAGGAGTACGGAAACACGTGTGGCACAGTGGGAGTAAACTGTATGTCTTCTTCAAGTGTCAAAATACAAGGCTATATGTACATGGTGACACATCATAGGTGACCCGAGGTTGCTGAGCCGTACGCGGCTCTGTACGGACCTGGGATGAGATTATTGTCTCAAGATCATGTAGCTCATCTTCCCAGCTTTCCAACGCACCAAGAACTGTATCATTCCGTGGAGGAACGGCAGAGATATGGCCATTTCTGTGAACCACGATAATCTGTCGCTGTCAGTACCACTAGCGGCGGTGACGACCGCCCGAAGCACCCTTTCTGGCAATAGCACATCAAGACGCCATTCTGAAGTACCCTTGGCCCTCAATGATCCTTGATTCATTGATTAATTGGACCTCAAGGTGCGATTCAGCCTTGTTGGGTCTTCCGAGGGTCGAGCCTTGGTTCTTGGGGATGAATTCCTGTCACCTGTTTTCCCCTCTGCCGGTCCAACCTTTGGCCAGGCGTAACTTCCTCAATCATTGATGGATCGGCCCCATTCTTGGGTCAATCTCGCACAGTTTTTTCATGTAGATTATAAATCAACGATTAGATTACTCATTCAAGGAAGTCACAAGCCGTAACCAGTGCCATTGGCACTGTCCAACTTACACTACCCCCCCCTTTAGGAGTGTGCCGTGCCGGTTCGCTCTTGATACTACCGGAGGATGGCATTCATCCCGCCAACGTTGAAGTTACAGGCAGGCTCCCATGAGTTTTGGACTGCATTGTAGCCCCTCCACTTGACCAGGTACTCCCGTTCGCGGCCACGATGACGGTGGTCAAGGATGGCCTCCACCTCAAACTTTTGCTCTTTTATTTGCAAAAACCAAGGAACACTTCCACATCGTGCACACTATGCAACTTTGGCTAAACTTGCACGACCGACACCTTGCACGGGTCCATGGCAATCTGTCCATTGCCAGATGTCTGTCCAAGGCATTCAACTTTACCCATCGCGAATTCACACTTAGTGAGCTTTGCAAAAAACTTCTCCCTCCAAAAAATCACGAGGACCTTCTTCACACGCTTCTCATGCTCTTCCGCCATCCTGCTATACACCAAGATGTCATTGAGGTATACCACCACAAGTTCATCCAAGTATGGCCTGAAGATGTTCATCTCCGCCATGAAGGTGGCCCGCGCATTGGTCAACCCGAAAGGCATCATGAGGAACTCGTAGTGACCATAGCAGGTGCGGAAGGTTGTTTTTTCCACATCATCTGCTGCAATGCGGACCTGGTGGTAGTCAAAACGGAGTTCGATCTTTGCAATGAAGCAAGCCACACGGAGCTGGTCAAAGAGCTCCTTGGCTCATGGAAGCGGGTACCGGTTCTTGGTGGTCAACTCATTGAGTTCCCGGTAGTCCACGCACATGCACATCTCCCTGTCTTTTTCTGCACAAATAAGACAGGTGCAGCGTAAGGAGACAAGGATGGGCAGATGAAGCCCTAGTCCGTCATCTCAGTCAGTTGTTTCTTGAGCTCCTGTAGCTACGCATCGCTCACACGGTACATTGCACGAACAGGCGGCACGCTCCAGGTTTGAGGTCGATGCGATTGTCCACGTCTCGCTTCGGTGGTAGACCCACCGGGAGGGTGTCGGGGAACACGTCCTTGAACTCCATAATCACCTTTCGAAGCCCCTCGGGCACCGCGGCAAACTTGCCTTGGGTCCCGGGCTGCTCACAAGTCGTCTCATGCACCATGTGAGGAGCCGCATCCTCTGGTTCGGCAAAATTGTCTTCCATGTCTCGCACAAACGGTAAAACATCGGCTCCTTTCTTCGAATTGCATGCTTGAGCTGCACCAAGTTCACTATCATGGGTGCCAATTCCTCCTTGCGAGACGCCGAATGTTGTGAAGCTTCCTCCTCATAAGTCTCCTCCTCCATGGCCTCTTCCTTGGACCACGTAGGCAGGGGATACTCCTTGTCTCTAAGCTTGACTAAGATGGTATGCGTCTGCCAATTGAGGGTGGGGTTGTACTTGTGGAGGAATTCATGACCGAGGATCACATTGTAATCCTTCATCAGGCACACCCGGTGTACGAGCGCTATGCGAAGCTTCCCCATGCGAATGGAGAGGGGTTGGGCCAGGTACCCCACTTCAATCGTATCGTCCACTTGGTTAGCGGTCCGCTTCTTGCTCGTGAGCGCAAGGCCCTACTTCTGAGCACACTCTATGCTCATAAGACTATGGCTTGTGTTACAATCCAGCAGACTCCCCACCTTCCCTTGCTCGTGAGACGCCTTGCACTCACGCCTCCAAGAGAAGTGCGGGCTGCTCCACCTCATACCCTGCATCCCATGCCTTGATCTCGGAAACCTCCTTCATTGCTGCAAGGTATTCGGACGGGCGGTCAAGTGGCGGTTTGGACTAAGAGGAGTGAAGAGTAACGTCATCTACTCCTGGTTCTTTTCGTCTCTGGACTCCTTTGTTGCTTTCTCTGCTTCCTTCATGGCTTGCTTCCCTTTCCCTTGCCACTTACCCTTGTCGTCACCCTTCTTTGGACTGTGACAATCATGTGCAATTTGGCCAGGCTCTCCACAGTTAGAGAACTTGTGCTGTTGCAACGCTCTGATCAACATGGGTGTGTTGTCAATCTGGGCCCGCTTGCCATAACCATCTCCAAAAGAGTTGTGGCTGTTGGCATGAGCATGTTGCACGTGTGAGTCGTACCGTTTTGCTGCTGCAAACATCCCCGGCAGGTCGTTGTTGAGGTCGTGAATCACCGTCACAACGCGGGCATCGTTCTTGAGGCCGTTGCTGTAGTGGAATCACAATTCATGGGAGTCACATCCACAGTTGGCAATGATCTCACAAAACCTGTGGGTGTAGTCGGCGACGCCGCCAGTTTGGCAAAGCTTACATAGCTTGGCACGCACGTTGTTCCTTACGTCACCTACGGTGAAGTGCTTGATGAACGAATTCGTGAACGCCTTCCATGAGGTGGGCCATTTGAGGGTAGAGTCATCACTGCTGTAGGTTGGAGCCGATAGGGTTGAGATTCCGGTTACGGCCGCAATGCCGGTGACCATTGCTGCTCCATTGCCATGTGGATGGGACCGCAGCACATCGACCCACCAATCCAGTGATGTCCCTCTCAGTAGGGTCACCGCATAGTCATGGCGCGCCTCGTACCTCGAGGCATCCACGTCGATGGCAGTGAATTACAGCTCTAGTCTGAGTATCTAAGCGTGTGCAGCTAGCCCATCCTTCCTTGATGGGTCGAACCGCTCCGGCTTGGACAGGCTCGGGATGCCCACTGTAGTTCCGCTAGCGATGACAAATGCCACTGGTGCTGTCACTGGACGCTTCGCGAGCTCTTCATTGAGGTACGTTTTTTGCTTCCCCAATAGGTCCATCTTGGTTAGCATGTCAGCGATCAAATTCTACAACACTGCGGCTGCGGTTACTGTGCCTTGCGCGTCAAACACCGCAGCCAATGAGTACGTGGTGGCTGAAGTCATCTCTGTATCCGGTACAACTTCTTCCTCAACGGGTCCTCCTGTTACGGCCTTATCACCGGAGTGTGTGGTTGGCCTTGGGCACAGATCCGCCAAAGAGACGAGATGCGTGCTGGTCTATGCTGACCAGGAGAGGTTGCCACGTAGATGATTGTGCCCCTGAGCCAAGGGTGCCTCTTATACCAAGTGTGAACTGGGCGCAGTGTGCTAGCCTCAGCCGGATGGTGGAGGTTTTTCTTGTAGATTCTAAATCCACAGGCAGATTACTCATTCAAGGAAGCCACAAGCCGTAACCAATGCCATTGCCACTGTCCGGCTTACAATGTCCTTGGTGCGCGGACCGCCAGTTGTCCATATGCAGAGAATCTCCCTCACATAAGGAAATCCCATAGTGGTGATTGATGCATGGTTCATGCATGCAGATTGCCAATGTTTCATTCGAGGCTATTGCTAGATGACAGGTCTTGACGTGCTTGGCAAACTCCCATTGGAGCATGATGTATAGATTTCGTGAATGGCCATCCTTACTCTACTAGACAATGAAATTCCACATGATGGAACATACATGCACAACAACCTGGTGCCATTGATTTAGGCTGCCACGTGGTTGACTTTGGCATTGCGAGTGGCCAAAATTGAGCTCTCGCCCAAGACCGATCTATCCCCCTTTTCCCAATTGAAAAATGACAATCCAGTCTAGGTGAATGCTTGGGCCCGGGTAGCTAAAGCGAAAAATTTTAAGTCGACTCCACGTTGACCAAGGCCGACTTGGCAACTTCAACCTTTGTACCAACGCCGCAAAGTCTAGGGCAACATGGCCTTGTTCTATGAGACACAGGCCAGGGATCCCAGACATGAGTGAGATGAATTCTGTGCAATGACCCAACCATAGCTCGTACAACGTGACATGGTCTAGACGAGGACCGTGCGGGAGGTAGTTCTAGACCCATGTCATATGGCAGAGGCCCTCAAACACAAAGGACTCAGGGAGACAACACTCAGATGGCATGGCGCAAACCGCGTCCTCCATGGTGTATTTCTAGTGCTTAGATGCACCGTTCTGCTGTGGAGAAGCAATGACAGGGAGCTGGTGACATATCCTGTTCTGAGAAGAAGGCATCCATTTTACTAAGAAACTAGCACTCAGCCATCACAAGACATAGGCGGAAAGCCAAGGCGGTGTCGCCATTGTGACAGAGGCTTGAAGCCCAGCACATCCAGGTAGTGACATCATTCATGGTCAAAACATGCGAGCCTGATGTGAGCGACTCGCTTTTTATGGGACAGAGGACGCCCAAGTGGACATACTCCAGCAGATGAAGCTTCCCAGAAGTGGAGTTAGGGTCAGTGTAGGGATGCATCTTACCTTGACCATAGAAAAATCAATCACCATGTCTCTTTTTCCCCTTTTCTTCCTGCGTGGCCGTTGCAATACCCTCAATATGGTTGCTCTGGATAGAACGGGAGGAGGGTGAAGTGGTGGAAGTAGGGCTGGAGAACTACGATAGAGGCCTTGGAGATATGGCAACAGTTGCCTCATGTACCAATTTTTCCTGAAGGAAACATTGTCGAGCTTAGAGGAGCAGCTAGAGCATCTCGGATAACTCAGAGAGGGCAACACCATCAGAGCCCGAGAAGAGCTTTGTATGATCCAGGTGTACTTCGATTAAGATGGTGTGGATTATCCAAAGTTGTATCCAGCCACTAGTCCTAAGACACGTATAGATGGGCATGACACATCACCCGTGATTAGTTGCAAGCTCCGTGGGACCCTGACAGAAGGAGTTGAACTCACGCAACTGACCTACTCTTATCGCGTTGGTGTACAATGCAAGCAGCGCCAGGGCCATATTCCAGCACCTCGGGATCCGCTCCTGTCCTGGTCCCCACCATATCTACAAAGGGAAGAATTCAACCAAATTCTCCCACGGTATAGCATAAAGAAGAATGTGCATCGCTCTTGCCACTATGTAGACCCGGTGAGAATCGGCCGTCTAGTACTGGCTGTGGTAGTAGGGCCAGACGCCCTCTGACTAAGCAATCCTGAAACAAGACCTCCCAACTGTTACAGTCGTTGTCGCTGGCTCTGGCATTCATGCGGTAGAGCTGGGAACAAAGGAAGAAAAGAAGGATGACATGCGGGAGAAGCAAGTAGAAAATAACAAGGGGAGGTGATGCTGATACAAGAATGTGAAATTTGAGACATGCAATCAGTTCTGCGGTGAAGAAAGGAGAGGAGCGAAGAAGGAGAGATGGGCGGGACGCAGGAGAACAAGAAAGCAAAAACCACGAGAGTGCATCCTGACTTTGGATCCACTGAGGCATGGCGAAATGTGCGGAACATGTCCATACGCGGGTGATGTGTCCTGCCATCAACCAGGTCAATGCCAGAACATGGCAAGCGATGGAAGAAGAGAAGATCAGAAGAAGATAGGAACAACAGTAAGGGATGGGAGTTGGCGGATAAAGGGAAGAAGGATGGGAAGATAGGAGATTGCGGAAGAAGAAAGGCTTACAATGCATCATATGTGTGAGGGACAAAATCCGAGGTGCGACAGGCCCGCGAGGAGTCCGACGCAGTGTTTTTGTGTGCTGCAGATAATAGCCAAACAATTCATGTACATTGGCATGAATACTTACAATCCTGATTCCATCTTCTAGACTCCCGCTCGCCTCCCTTTCCTCCTTGTTACAATCCATGCTTAATGAGCTGCTTGAGTGATCTGTGGAGCTTCATCTATGTCTGTATGTGGGCTTGTGCTGTCCGAGGACATTTTTGACCAATCACTCCCTGAATAAACACTCACTTTTCAGTGTACATGCTAAGTCGACATCATACCAACATTCATGGAAGTTTCATGGATGATACTTATAAAAATTCCTGACACCAGCAATGATTTGCATATTCTGTCGAGAATGATTGAAACACATGATGAAGTAATAGGTGAAGTATTTGGGTCCTACGTACATGTCTTGGTATCTTTGCAATAATGTAGCTTACCTGTTCTTGTCCTCTTGTCTTTGTCTCTCATCAATTGAGTTCTCTGGACCACAAGGATCTTCAATGAGTGAAACACCCTCCCCTAATTTCACCCGGGGTGTGGGTTTCACTTTTTTCTTTCCCGAGCACTTGTTGGGCCCCATGATAGCGGGACCCATTAGGTTCCGTTCTGTTTTATGGGGGATTTTTGATCCACCCACTCAACCTACTCGCAAACCAGATATTCGAACAGTCAAGTCTCGACCAAACTCATCCCCCCATCACACCCGGGGTTGTGGGTTTTATCTTTCTTGTTTTCTTGGGCTCCTACATGGCCCCACGGCAGCGGGGCCTAACAGGTTCCCTTCTATCGCATAGGGGATTCTTAGATACCCCACACAAACCACTCGGAAACCGCATACTCAAACAGATGCAAATCATGCCTTCGAACCTCATTTGTTGAAATCGAGGAAGTCGCAAGATGAACACTTGTGTACATCTTGCAACTTCCACCACGCACACCCCCCCGTACACTCGCCTCATACACTCGGGGAGGGGGAGGGGGGAATAGATGGTCCAAGCGAAGTCGAGGGACCCGTCTCCCCATCCACCAAAAAAACAGGGAAGTGCACGAGGTAAGTGTATGAGACGGTGTACAAGGGAGGGGTACTAAAGAAGACACTAGTGTACTCTCGTGAGAGATTTTCAAGGAAGTCGCAAGATGTACACTCGTGTACATATCACGATATCCACCGCATACACCCCCTCATACACTCATCTAATACACTTGGGGGGAGGAGAGGGGGAGGAGGATAGAGTGATGTTGATGGACTTGTGTCTCACCCCCTCCTCAAAACAAGAAAGTTTATGATGAGAGTGTATGAGACAATGTATACAGGGGGAGTAAAAAAACACACTAGTGTAGTATCTTGAGAGATTTTCCAGGAAGTCACAGTATGTATTCTAGTGTACGTTTGGAAACTTCCACCACATACAGCCCCTCATACACTCGCCTCGTACACTTCCGTAGGAGGGACGGGACCAATCAATGTCGACAAACTAGTGTTCCCACCCCCCACTGAAACATTTGAAAAGTGTATGAGACGTGTGTATGACACTGTGTATGTGGGGTGATAAAAAAACAGACACTATTGTAGTCATGTGATTTCTTTTTTGGGAAGTCGTGAGACCTACACTAGTGTACGTTTTGCAACTTCCACCATATACACCCCCTCGTACACTCTCCTTGTAAAATTGGTGGGGGAGGAAAGGGGGTTGGAGCTCGTCCGACCGAGTGATTCGTACATATGCGGAAGTGTCCTGTATGTGCGTTAAAGTGTCCCCTATATGTGCCAAAGAGTGTGTATTGAAAACACGGAGGGTCTGTCAAAAAATGTACTAAAACAAGGTGTTGTTAGGAATCTTAGCAGACCAATAATGGTCTTTATATAAAAAAACACATTATAATTGTTATAAACTTCTAGGAACCTATCTTTCCACATAGGTACCTATACACCCATGTAGCAGTGTATAGAATGCCTATGATAAACCATACCTTGCCGAGGAGGGACCCGAGTGGTTCCGTGGAGTGTTTCACGAGTCAGTGAGGGCTTGGTGGAACTCCATCCTGCGAAAGACAAGTGGCCGACACAAGAGCAAGGTCGGAGAGGCATAGAATCACTGGGTGGCCTGGCGTGTGGATGCGTCTCGTATTCCTTCCATAGTAGATGTGCATGTGTTGTGAGCTGTGTGTACTAGACAATTGAGTAGCTGAATTGGTAGATCGGATGTGTGGATTGAATTAGCTACAGTCTTCCTGCAATGTGTACTGGCCTGGTAGAGGGATAGCCTGTTAACATTGCACAGCCAAGAAAGTGTGTGAACTGACAGTGTGGATTGTTAGAAGTTGTCAATTACTGCACTGGTTTACCGCTCCACTGGAGTGAAGTCGGCGGAGAAATCAGAGAACCGTACAAGAAGATACGGATTTTACCGTACAAACCCGGGTATGAAATAGTGGGGAATTCTCTTCTGTACAGGCCAGATAGTTTATGGCATTCTGGCTCTTGGGCTGTAAGGAGCCTAATGTAAATAGTGTGCACGCATGCGCTACAAAGGAAGCGCATGCCAATTTCCTACTCCTAGGGAGGGAGGAACTATGTACTGCATAGTGCTGCACAGGCATGCTGGTCAGGCGGTCCCAGCTCTGACACAGTGTACGGCTTCCAAGGTTGGAGGAAGCAAACTACTGCATCATCCTCAACATGCACATGGCATGGGAGCCGCCATATCATCAGCAGCATGGAGCGTTGAAGAACGAGCTTTTGGACAAGGGAGATCAACGATCCTCATCTGACCATTTGGCAACATCAACGGCTGACGAGAGAAGCTTCTGAAGGAAGAAAAAAAATGGAGAACCTTCTCCATTAAGCCAGAGGAAGCTTCCTCAGGGAGGAAGCTTCTCCATTTCCCAAGCGGACGATTCCTATGGAGGTAGTTTGCCCTACAAGCAAGCCCGGGGCCACTGTATATAAGACCATGGCCAAGACACTCTCAATAAGAAGAAATCAATGACTCCACAGCAGAGCACCTCCTCAACCTCAGTCTCCAGGCGTCTCCCTTCAGCAGCTTGACATCCGCTGTGCTACAAGGACTGGAGTTCCGTCCAAGACTTTCGCTGGAGAGCCCTCTGAAGATTGAAGACCCCCAGCAAGCCTGGCACGTTCGTGCCAGCGTGGGTGGAGGACATCCAGACTACCTGAAGGCCAGACTACCTGCAAGACGGGGGCAGAGCCAAGACCCCTGCATTGATGGCCGGCATGGCCTAAGCAGGGGATTACCCATCAGTGGGCCAGGAGTTAGGATTCTCTGTACATAGCCGTGGATAAGCTCCTACTTGGATTTGTACATTGTAATCTGTACTATGTACTGTCAATCAAGATTGGATTCTCAAATTCGTGCAAGTGCATTTTTCAAAGTTTGATGGTACATGCAAAATCTGCTGAGCTCTCAGAAAACATTCTTTATAAAGTAGCAAGGCCTACCAGACCTTGCTGTAGTTCCCTTCCGCTGTACAAACTCTGACATGGTATCAGAGCATAGGGGGAGCTTTCAGTAGCTTTATTGGTAGTGGCAGCTGTAGTGGATTAGTGGAGTAGCCCTCCACCATCCCTGTACAAGGAGGAACCTTCAACGGTCTTCCTCCACGTGAGTAGTGCAGTCAGCCATCGCGGCATACGACCTGCACAAATCAAAGGGCGCACGTCACCATGAGTCATATGGAAGCGGATGGAGAAAGGGTAGATGCACCCGCTCTTGATGAGAATTCTGTTTTGCATGGTCCACGCATGGGACAGGAACAAGGTCGGCATGTCGCAGACCACGCACAACGTCAAGCGGCAGAGGCGCAACGCTTGGCAGAAGAGGCGCAGCGTTTGGCGCAACAAGAAGGCACAGCACGCCAGGCAGTGGAGCATGAGCGCGAGGCATTATGGCAGCAGCTTGGAGCTCAAGAACTCCTTTGACAACAAGAGCAGCTCACACATGCTGCACAGGCATCTCAGATGCAGCAGTTGCAACAGTCTCACGCCGCCGAAGCAGCCCACATCGCCCAGCTTCATCAACAGCTGACATGGTTTCAGCAGCAACAGCAGCAACTTCAGCAGCAGCTGCAACAGCAACAGCAGGAGATGCAGTGGCAACAGATGTCACAAGGCTCATCTGCTCATCTGCCTCCTGCAAACCCTCAACCGGTCATGCAACCAGTCAATCCTCCGCCAGTTCAACCTAGTGCACTTGGGGGGATGCCGAAGCAACAAGTTACACCACAGGTGCCACCTATGGCACCCATTCAGCAAGTGCACCAGGCACATGTGCCACCTGCTTTCATGGCCCAGCCCGCAGTGGCAAGAGTAGCAGCGACAGGAGTGCCAGTCTTGCAGCCGAATGTAGCAAGTCCAATGCCTGTGCAACTCCCTCCTGTGGCAGCACAAGGCGTACCTTTTCAGCATTTGGAGGACACCGTGCCTGCATCAGCAGCCTCTCTACAGCTGCATAAGATTGCCATCGAGAAGTTTGATGGCAAGGATTTCCCACACTGGGCACACAAATTCAAGCAAGTTGCCCAAATTCACAGTCTCTGGAAGTTCTATGACGGGTACTACTCACCTCCAAAGCCAGGAGCACTGCCTGAGGTGGTGGCCGAGTTCAACTACTTTACCCGGGCTGCATTCATGGTGCTAGATAATCAGATGAGCCCACGCATCTAATCAGCAATTTGAATGCATGAGGGCTCTGCACAACCTGCTCAAGTTGCATGGTCCTACATGTTGAGGACCTACATGTCAGGAGACTCAACCTTCAAGTCTCATCTCCTGACCGAGCTCTCACACATCAGCCTCAGCGGTTTTGACAACGTGGAGAGCTACATCAACAAGGCAAAGTCACTTCGCGACCAGCTCGCAGTGACAGACGCACCTGTTTCAGAACCCATCTTCGTTACCTTTCTCCTCAACGGCCTGACTAGAGACTGGGACGACGTCCACAAAGTGTTGAAGTTCAAGCAGGAAGCAGAGTTGACCGAGGCCTGCGTCTGCAAGATGCTACTCACCGAACATCGTGATCGGCTTCTAATGAAGAACAAAGAGCGCATCTTATCCAACGCCACTTACCATGATGTCAGCGTTGCTGTGAGGTATTCTCAGGCTTCGCGAAACAACCAGTCCACAAGGAACACTGCCTTGTCCCAGTCATTCGCCCAGTCCTCCCCGAATGCGAACAGACGCAGCTTATACGGCCAGCTGCCAGGATCGCGTCCTGCAATTGAGTGCCATTATTGCAAGAAGAAGGGGCATAAGATCAAAGATTGTTGGAAGCCACAAAAGGATGAGGAGCAAGCTAGACGGGAGAAGCAGGTGAACGAGTCAAAAGGAAAGTGTGAGAAGAAGAATGGGAAGCAGGAGAAGGAGGCTGACAAGCAAGAACCTGAGAAGCAGGAGGGAGGAAAGCGGAAGGAGTACGACTACACGGGGTCAGTTTTTCAGTTGTCAAGTACTCAAAGCGACACCCTCATGCGTTCGTGTGGTATCTCGACAGTGGGTGCACCTCACACATCACATTCAACAAGGAGTGCCTCCACAAACTCCTACCCTACTCTAAGGGTTTCGTCACCGTGGCCAACAACAAGCAAGTGCCTGTGCTGGGGAAAGGGAAGATGACAGTGACTGGGTACGAAGGCGCCCAAGTCAAACTTGGCGACGTGCTCTATGTGCCAGGAATTTCTGTGAACCTTCTCTCTCTCTCGGACAATTGATGAGGAGAGGTGCACGCATCGTCAGCAGCGGACAACACGTCACACTACAGAGTCGTGAGGGGGAGACCTTTGCTGAGGGACAACTCCTACCACATGGAATGATCGAGCTAGACTTCGGCCCACCAGCTCAAAACGACTCTGTGCCTTCTTTCGCAGCGGCAAGTCTCCACCAACAACTTGGTGCAGATCTATCCTTGTGGCACAAGCGTTTCGGCCACGTCAACAACCAGCTCGTGCAAGCGATGCACAAGAAAGATCAGGTCAACGAACTCGACATCAAGGACAGCAAGGACGTAGTACAGCCGTGCGAGGAGTGCATTGGAGCAAAGTTACCTCGCCAGGTGTTTCCTTCTGCCTCTAAGTGTAACGTCAACCAAAAACTGAAGTTGGTCCACACAGACATCTGTGGACCATTGCCAACGGCCACAGTCAGCGGCGGTCATCGATACTTTCTGCTGTTTGTCGATGACGCGACAAGGTTTGTATGGAGCTATCCTCTCCGCACAAGAGACGAGGCTCCTACATACTTCTTCAAGTGGCTGGCCATGGCAGAAAGGTAGAGCAACTGCAAGCTACAAGTGTTACGCTCGGATGGTGCTGGCGAGCACACGAGTGCTGAGTTCATGTCTCGCCTGGAAGACATGGGGATCGTGCAACAGTTTTCGACAGCCTACACGCTACAGCAAAACGGGGTGGCAGAGAGAACAAATCGTACGATACAAGAGATGCTGAAGTCTATACTTCTTGGTGCTCAACTCGACAACAACTGGTGGCAGCATGCCTTGAGGCAAGCAGTTTGGGTACGCAATCGCGTACCACACATGGCCCTACCCGACACAGCACCATTTCAAGCATGGCATGGTGACAAGCCTGATGTCACCATGCTTCAAACCTTTGGCTGTATGGCATTATTCTATGTACCAAAGGAGCGTCGCAAGAAGCTAGCAGACAAAACAGCATGGGGAGTGTTCATTGGCCAGAGCCCAAGTATGAAGGGATGGGATTTCTATGACATGGACATGTAGTGAATCTCAACCAGCCGCGATGCCATTTGTTTTGAAAATTTAACGCGCCAGGCATGGGAGGAGAAGCGCAGGAGAGAACCAGACTTCTTGCAAACATTTTACGACTCCTACTGCCAGTCACTAAAGGATTCAGACGACAGCTCAGACCCACTCACCTTTACGGATCTGAATCAGGCGCATGAAGAGACGATGGGAGCGCGTGTGCCCTTC
>SZWC01004817.1:83939-130113 GCA_023375785.1 Penium margaritaceum | reverse complement strand
GGGGGGGGGGGGGGGGAGTGAGGGGAGAGGAGGACATGGTCTGAGCGAAGTCAAGGGACCTGTCTTTCCACCCACCAAGAGAATAGGAAAGTGTACAAGGTGAGTGTACGAGATGGTGTACGAGGGATGGGTACTAAAAAAACAACTATTGTACTCTCGTGAGATATTTTCGAGGAAGTCGCAAGATGTACACTAGTGTACATCTCACGACTTCCACCGCATACACCCCCTCATACACTCACCTTATACACTCCGGGAGAGGAGGGGGGGGGGAGGAGGACCGAGAGATGTCAATAGACCCATCTCTCATCCCCTCCTTGAAACAAGAAAGTGTATGAGGTGAGTGTATGAGATGGTGTATACGGGGATATAAAAAAATACACTAGTCCAGTGTCATAATACGTATACTAGTTTACGTTTGGTGACTTCCACCACATACACCCCCTCGTACACTCGCCTCGTACACTTCCAGGGGAGGGAGGGGAACGATCAATGTCGACGGACCACAGTTCCCACCCTTCCCTCCGCCAAAATTTTAGAAAAGTGTATGAGACAAGCGTATGACACGGTGTATGTGGGGTGATATAAAACATAGACACTTGTGTAGTCACGTGAAATACTTTGTGAGAAGTCGTGAGATGTACACTAGTGTACCTTTTGCAATTTCTACCATATACACCTCCTTGTACACTCTCCTCGTAAACTTGGGGGAGGGGGGGTCGAAGCTCGTCCGATCGAGTGATTTGTACATGTGGGAAAGTTTCCTGTATGTGCGTGAAAGTGTCCACTATATGTGCCAAAGAGTATGTATTGGAAACATGGAGATTCTGTCAGAACATGTACTAAAACTAGGTGTTGAAAGAAAGACTTAGCAGACCTATAACAGTCTATTTATTAGAAAAACACCTTATAGTCCTCGTAACCTTATAGGAAGCTACCTTTCTATGTAGGTACCTATACATCCATGTAGCAGTGTATAAAACGCCTAGAATAATCATACCTCATCGAGGAGGGACCCGCGGGGTTCCGTGGAGTGTTTTACGAGTCAGTGAGGACTTGGTGGAACTCCATCCTACGGAAGACAAGTGGCCGATACAACAGCAAGGTCGCAGAGGGATCAATCGCGCCATCATTGTAAGCTTTACAAACAGATGGGGATTGCTCGCACAAGGTTGCATAGACACACAGATACGTGCTATTGGTAATTTGGGGACATTGTTCAGTTAGTTGATGTGCTAGTATGAAGTAGGTGTAAGAAACAGCAAGGGTTGGGCTTGGGAGACGTCTAGAGTCTCATAAGCTTCACAGGCTTTTGCGGGCAAAAAGAAACAAGAATCAATAGGCTTGACAATGTCACGACGGGAAATGCACGTAGCAATGTAAGTCTGTCCAAAACCGGCCCAAAACTACTTTTTTGTCGTAGCTCTACAAAAACCCAACCGAATGCCGAACGATCTGAACTTACACATGCAGAGTCCCCAAGTTGAATGCAAAACAACTCATATGCATGGGTCCGGCAATAAACGGTGGACATAGATAGCAAAAACTCCAAATCAAGCTCAAAAGCCAGTCCATCAAGGAAGCCTTAAAGATTGTAGATTTATTGCAAAGTCCCCCAGGAAGCACTCTAGACGACATGGCAGCTTTCTCAAAATTGTTGGTACATGGGCCACCACCCAATGGTGATCCGGCGTCAGGTGGATTTGCATCAGGAATTTGCACAATCTTTCAAATGATTGTGTTGCCACTGTAAGCTTTACAAACAGATGTGGGTTGCTCACATAACAACAGCACATAGAATAGCCTCTGTTATAGGCTTTCTTGTGAAAGTATCCATGGTGACAACATGGAATTGAGCACATTCGTACTTGATGTAGTGTGGAACAAGCCGTAGTGTTGTTGAGCCAAGTATGAATGGAAAGAAAACGCAACAGGAGTCTAAGATGGTGTAGAATAGGTTGATGTTGCTGCACCCTTTGTGGAATCTATTCCGTGTAACATATATAAGTTGGGGCTAGAAATGACTATCTTGGTCACAATACATTTTCACCTTTGGCCTCACCTCCACACCATACAATGTCTCACTGTGGTATGTGTCACACCCTTTGCCTAAAAGCCAAAACCATAGGACGGCTATCACACTCAACATAACCACACATGACCCGTATCTAACATACTGTAGTGATCTTTTATTTCTCCCTTTGAAACAATTTATGACCCATAGTCTTGATTCATTCTCAGGCTAAATTAACTTCTTGTAGTTTAATTGGGCGAAATCACTTCAATGTGTTGTCTTAACTTTTTTTTTTGTCCATCTATCGGTCTTTTTCATGTCATATGTTCACAATTTCCGGTGTCGGTGCCCATCCGACACGGGAAATCGAGCAATCGCGTGACTGATCCACGTCACGTGACCGCACTTTGGTTTTCGTTTGGCTCGCTAGGTTCGAGCGAGGCCAAACGAATCAATAAACTGTATTTGTTTTTGGTCAGAAAATATTGAACACAAAGCCGAATTCATGAATTCGGCGTCCCCGAATAAACATTTAATATCGAAGAAAAACAATCACTACGGTATTGGATCTCAAACCCAAAAGGCCCAAGCCATGAATTGAAAGGCCTAAACCATTATACCCATGTCATACACGTTACACCCTACACCCTTCAACCTATATCCCCATGGAATACACCATGTACCTGTTGCTTTGTAAGGCTTCCACCCGTCATGACCGACGCCGATGGATTATCCATATATCCACGTTTTTCGTATATGGTAGAGGAGGGCATGACGACACGACGGGCCTCCGGAGTGTCCTGAAACTTCTTCAGCATCTACGACAGCGCCGGCAGGACGCGGTCGATGCGTTCGAGAAGCCTTGTTGGCTTGTTGGGAGCTAGGAGAGTTTTCTTGGTGGGTTGAGACCCGCGCACCCGGTGGACTATACCGGTGCGACGAGGAGACCCGATGGCTGTAGCAGTGCTTCCAATGTTCAAAAATCCATTTGTGATGTCTAAACACTGATTTTGAGCATTTCTAGCACTGCTTGTATTTTCTTGATGGTCAAAGCATGGGCACTTGAAAAGCTGTTCCAGTGCCTCGAAGAGACCACCTTTGTTTCTCTATGCAGTTCGTATGCAGTTCGTTCTCCTCGCTGACTCATTTTGGTTCAGCGGTGGTTACGGGTGCTGGTGCGGCTAACTGCCCCTACATAAGCCGGCTAGGGACTCATCTGTACTTTCTCCTTCTTCTTTCATATCATGCATTCTCGACTTAGCCAAATTCTTGCCATTTTGCACTACACTCACACACAGAGCACATCTTCGTGTTTGCATGGGCCTGCATGCCTTAGTTAACTTCCATCTTGGTGTCAGAGCAAAGGGGGACGTGTGAGCAGCAAATGAAGTAGAAGCAGCATTAGTGGACGTAACACAGAGAGAACACGACACGTGGTGCCACCCCGGCAGCAGCGTGAGGGAGCGCGATGTGACTGCACATGGTCGCCACAGGGGCAGTGAGCAGCACATAGTAGTAGTAGCGGCTGCAATATTAGCAGTAGTAGTAGTAGTAGCAGACGTAACAACAATAGCAGCAATAGACGCAGTAGCAATAGCTGTTGTACTGTGTAGCAGGAGTAGTGGCGGCGGAGTAGCCGCTAACAGCAACGCCAGCACCGGCGGCAGGTGCAGCAATAGCAACGGGCGGAAGCATTCGCAACAACTGTGCATGCGGCTGCAATAGCAGTGGTGGCAGCTCCTGTACTGCATAGTAGCAATAGTAGTAGCGGAGGCAATAGCAGCGGCGCACTACAGGAGCAGTAGTAAAGGCAGTAGCAAGCATCAGTAGCAGCGACTGTTGTTGTGCTACGGAACAATAGCGGCGTCAGCAGGAAGCAATAGCGGTGCCAGCACCAAGAAGCAGCAACAACGGTGGTGCACAACAGCAAGCAGCAGCAACAAAAGTAGCGGTGCACATCATGAGCAACAGTGACGGCTGCAACAAGTACCAGCAACAGCTGCTGCGCAGAGCAGCAGCAGCAGCAACAGCAGCGGAAGCAACAGCAACAGTAATCATAGAAGTTACAACTTGCACCGCACTTGCTGCTCCCGAAGCGAGGAGGGCCTTGTAGCCCTCCTCTGAGGGCCCCTCCTCCTCGGAGGAGCTCCTAGAGCCCCCTCTGGGGGGCCCCCTTGGAAGGGGGCCCATCAACCTCATGAGCCCCTCGGCCCAATCGGTCTCGTCGGCTGACCGACGGAGGGGCAGACTCTGAGGGACAGTCAGACCACCCCCCCTCCCGCTCTCATCTCTCCTTGCTCGCTCGCTGGCTTCCGAGCGAGTGAGCAAGGGGCCCACGCCCCTCAACTTTTGTTCGTTTTCGAAGCGAGGGGCGACCTGACCCCTCGCCCTTTGCCTTTTTCTTTTTTTATCCTCCTCCCCCTCATCTCCGGTGGCATTTGAGAATAGGGGAAGGGGGTGCATCTGAGAGCGAGTGGTGACCCGAGTTGAGAAAAAAAGGGGGGAGAAGTCAAAAAAAGTGAGGAGGAGAAAGGAAAAATTTGGTCACGCAGGAAGAAAAAATTCGTGCAGGGCCATAGAATTGTCCAGCATCTTACCAACGCCTGTAGCAGCAGCAGCCACAGCTGCAACAGCAGCTTCCGTAGCAGCACCAGCAGTGGTAGTGCCATGAGGACAACTACTCAGTGTAGAGCAATTGCAGCATCACTTGTAGTTTTGCCTTCCTAGCCGATGGCGACTTTTGTTTTGAGAAGCGTTGTGGACTGGCATCTCTCTGGGGTTCGTGGACTGGTCCCCACACTTCAATTCGCAGGATCGACGGCGTATTAGGGTTTCTCCATCTCCAAGGAGATGGACAAACTGCACCTGTAGGTGCCACACCTTCTGTTCTTGGAGCCGTTCTTTCTCCTTTAGTGGCAGCGGCACTAGCAGTCGTAGCTGGTGGGACACCCTTCTCTGTGGTTGCTATGGTAGTACAACTCCTCCTGTCTGGTCACATTTCTTGACCTCAACACCGTAACCAGTGTGTACAAGGATCATCCTCTCCCGTGGCTTGGTGTTTACCACCGGGAGTAGGTGCCCTCGGCACCTATCCATCGTCTGGCGCATGAGATGAGTGTACAGACATATGAGTAGGTTTCCTACGTGTTCGCCTACTACTACCGTGGTGATGGACGTCATGATTGGCATCACTACTAGACGCGCCCTCGCAGCGGGCATCCACCTTGGCTTCAGCCTTGTCCGAGCATACGTCCTCCACAGCATGTGGATTTGCCAGCATAGGTAGGTCCCCTACCTTGACCTCTGGCGACCATATTCGCCAAGATCCACGGCCTGAGGCAGATGCTACAACGGCTTTGTGACCTCTTCCTCACCGAGAGTACTTATGCTACTAGTTTGTCGGCAGCCTCCCTGATCTCATCTTCTTTATCCTCTACTCCTTCCTCATTTGGTGGTGTCGCTCCAGCTCCAACTTGCGGCCAGTCCCATGGTGCCACCATCCTTTCGATCATCCACTCTCCTGCTACCACAATGAAATTTTGTCATACGGTCATTCCAGTCGTGTGTGCACGCAGCGTTGGCTTCTGCGCTCCGCACGCCGTGCTCCTGTAGTTTTTGATACATCCTCCACCTCCTTGGCTTCCGTTGCTGTACCTATCGAGGTAAAGTGTGGTCATCGCGCATAGCTTGCTATGATCGTAGCAAAGATCCGCACTCGTGACGTACCGTCTTGCCCGAGCGTCAGCTTAGGCAAATTCAGATGATGCTGTGACAACAGATGACGTGGAGTCTGATCCCGACATGGCGTTCATGATGGAGACTTGCATTGCATCAGGCTCAACTTCTGGGATGGATCCACATCTTCCATAGCAGCAGGTTAAATCAAGAGGAGCAGAGGCACAGTGTCCTTCGACGGTGCACTCGTGGCTCTAACCGGTGGCGGCCCGGTGGTGGCAAAGGAGTACCGTACGGATCAGGATGCGTCTATCAAGCTTTTGGGGGGGTGTGTGGAGCGAGCTCACAGTTGTCCGGCGGTGATTGCAGTGCTTGAGACATGCATTTCATCGAGGTCGGCATCTATGCTAGGGCAGGAGCCGGACGTTCTACAACATCAGGTTTCATCAAGAGGAGTGCATGTCCCGTGTGCCTCGGCGGTGTCACTCGTGACTCCGACCGGTAGCGGCCCGGTGGTGGCACAGGAGTATCGTGCGAATCGAGTTGCCCCATACACACTTCCGGGGGCGTTGGTGCACGAGGCGCACACCATCCCGGCAGCGGTTGCATAGCATGATCTGAGTCGGTCAGTTGGTATTATAGAGGTTGAGGCATTCTTGAGAGCAGCAATTCTGAGAGATGTCACTGGAGCATGTGCTGCAGCAGACATAACAGGCTTCACCATGTCATCGGCACTACTTGAGGACCAGCTTCAGCGGGAGGGGTTGCCCATGTTCCCAGAGCCTACAGGTTCCCGTACACATGTCGGAGCAGCGAAACATGACGGAGTCAGATGGTGGTTTTCACTCCATGATTGAGCAGGTGACAGCAACCAGTCTTCCTGGCGAGATGGTGCGTGAGTGCTAGCTGCGCTTGCTAGTCGCTTTGATAGGCATTGTCAAGCCGTAGTTCAGCAGAGTTGTGTCCAGTACATTGGTAGTCGAGGACAGTGGAACAGATCCGACCACCCGGATGGAGTCACCTCTTCAGCAGGAGCTTAGTTCTGCCCTCTCACGTTCACTTGTTGGTGACCCTACTGATCAAATCGACACAGAGAGTGGTTGTACCTGCACGGACGACATTTCCACATGCTCCACAGACTCTGATGACTCCTCCTTCTCCTTCTCTCTCGGCATGCAACCGCTCTTTCCTCCTCGTACGAAAGATACGAGCTACGGTCAGGATTTCACACCTGTAGCTACGTCCAATTTTCCACCATCTCAGAGCATTACGAGTTTGGTTGACACCCAGGAGGGTGTAGCAGCACCGGCTCAATCATCTTCAGAAGCAAAGGTGCACATGAAGCAGTACTTGCGAGTTCTACAGTCTTCGTTTGTAGCATCCTGTGAGGCAGAGTTAATCCTACGCGAGGCAGACATGGGCCACCTCGACATGTCCGAGGCAGATTATGGTGACTTACAGGAGCGTGTAGAGATACTAGAGTGGGAGGTGATGGCAGCGCGGGAGCGATTGTCAAAGTAGGGGAGCACCACTACTATCGGCACGAGCTTTGTACTACTCGAGGAGGATCCTATACCAGCTCTGTGTATGACGTCCGTATGAGACACTACCACAAGAGAGATGAGCATGCCTTCAGTTTGCGCCATCCTCGTTCCTATCAACTCCATCATTGCTCCTTCTGCTTCTGCTACTACCTTCACGCACCTTCATCCACCCGCTTCCGCTGCTCCATCGTCACGTTCGTCCATGAGTGGTTGTCCGGTTTGTCGTTCCAGCCCTCCTTCTCTTGTGGCGGTGCACCCTTGTGCTTCAGGGTGCTCTATCCCACCTCGGAGGCTTGCTCCGCCACTTCATCCACGCCTGCGTGCTGCTTGTCCATTCCCTTTCCTCTGGCGTACACAAATGCATCACGGTTGAGAGGAGAGAGGAGAGACTGTGAGCTGGGACCCTTGGCAATCTCACGAGGATTGGTACACTACAGGTGATGCAGGGATGACGTGATGAGTCATAGCCGGAGACACCAATTTGTCTTAGATGGTGGGAGCAGACTCGTGCATGACAGGGAGAGCTATCTTTGTATGATGGGAGACCACATGATTTATCACCCAGGATATGATCAGCTACGTTATCAACATTCCATCGAGGACATCGCCAACACGTTCATCTGCCCACGGGGAGTGTTGTGTGGACTTTGACCTGACGGGACATCATGGGAGATGCATGGCGAGGGGTCCATGCTCTGCTATGAGCATAGTACAGAAGCCGGCGTGTTGCTCATGCTACGTGCCTGCACAGCTACATTTGGATGGTAGCACTTTGCTGGTTGAGACCCAGACACTTGGTGGGTGTAGCAGTGTCACGAGGAGACCATGTGATCGTGTGTCTTGGTGTTTGGCTATACTACGTGTGACATGTGCATGCGAGGTGGATTGCTCATAATGGTCGAGACCTAGACACGTGGTGAGTTGCACGCGTGTTACGAGGAGATCCCCCTATGATCATGTGTGTTGGTTGATGATGCAATTGTGCCCGGCATACAGACACCTGTTGGATTCCTCGTAGCAGTCGAGACCCGGGCACCGGTACCGTCAGTGTCACGAGGAGACCTTCTTGTTGTCTGACTTGTGTATGATGTGCATGACTCCTCTCATGGTAGAGACCCGAGCACTAGTATTGCTAGTGTCACGAGGAGACAATCTTGTCGTCTAACTTGTGCATGATGTGCATGACTCCTCTCATGGTCGAGACCTGGAGATATGGTGGGATGTACCTGTGTCGTGAGGACACCTTGTGACTTTCATTATGCTCTAGGGGGGCACTGGGCCTAGCCTCACTGTATGGATAGGCAACAGATGTGGGTGTGTGTGGTTGACTGGTGTAGATTGAGGTTTGCCACACGTTGTTGTTCCATGCCTTCATTCATTTGTTCTGGCGTTGATAGCTATGTCAGCCAGGGGGAGTCTTGGTTTGTGTGGCTTCCACCCGTTATCAACATCGACACCGACATTGATGGATTACCCATATACCCAAGTTTGTGGTATATGGTAGAGGAGGGCTTGACGACACGACGGGCCTCTGGAGTGTCCCGAGACTTCTCTAGCATGTACGACAGCGCCAGCGAGACACGGTCGATGCATTCCGGTAGCCCTGTTGGCTTGTCGGGAGGTAGGAAAATTTTCTCGGTGGGTTGAGACCCGCGCACCCGGTGGATTATAGCGGTGCAACGAGGAGACCCAATGGTTGTAGTAGTGTTTCCAATGTTCGGAAAGCCGTTTGCGATGTCCGGGTGCTGATTTGAGTATTTCTAGCACTGCTTGTGTTTTCTCGACGGTTTAGACCTGGGCACTTTGAAAGCCGTTCGAGTGCCTCGAGGAGACGAATTTTTTTCTCTCGTGGTGTATGCTGTGCGTTCTCCTCGCTGACTCGTTTGGGTTCAGCGGGGGTGACTGGGCGCAGTGTGGCTAGGGGCTCATTTGTACTTTCTCACTGTTCTTTCTGTCATGCCTTCCAGACTTAGCCAAGTTATTGCCGTTTTGCACTACACCCACACACAGAGCTCATTTTCGTGTTTGCATTGGCCTGCATGCTCTAATTGATTTCCATCTCTAGTTAACATAACGAGACCTTTCACGAATAAATCATCTGACTGCTTACATCAAAGGCTACGAAAGACTCCTTAAACCCCCAAATTCGAGTAACATGACTTGTGTACAACAAACATGTGACCCATACACCAAAACCACAAACCTTGAACCCACAAAACTTTCCCATTCTACCCACCTAGTTTTGAAATCGATGGCCCATACCCTTCGGCTGGAAACTCTTGAAAACCATCAACCCTTCATCCGAGAGCATAGGCCTTGTACCATATGCCCTTCTACTGAGCTCCCCATGCCATGAACATTAGACTTTAGAGAATGAGACCTTGATTACATGATCCAACAGTTCCTTACACCCAATGTCCGCAGACCATACCCCAAGCCCAAATTACACTATATTTGTCTCAGGAAGATTTAATCCAGATGTTATAGCGGTTCTTTCGTTGATATTGAAAGCTTTCATAAATGAACTCGTGGAGGCCCTCACAAGTTCGTTCATCTTTCATTTTTGAAGATCGTTTTGTAAAATTTATGCAAAAAAATATAATTTTAAATTTTAAAAGAGAACAAGTTTTTATTTAAATGATGTGGGTGTGCACATATTGCGTAGAATGTGTTGAAACATAGAGAAACAATTCATTTGAAAGAAAAATACGTATTAGAGAGTGTTACGAATATGAATAATGAATTTCACATACATTTTTTCAATGTGCAGCGTATGTTTGTACGATACTGTATTTACCTCATCCGTACAAATGGGCACCATTTTGTCCATTGCCACAGAATTCGTTAAAGGGTAAATTGACGAAATATTCCGTATCTAGGACCACTCCTTATGCAAAGTGATGGGTCTTCCTCCGAGTCGGTGCCTTCCTCCGACCTGAAATCCTAGAAAAGCGGAGGCTCCTATCTGACTGAGGTTCCTTACGGAATACTCTTATCTGACAGGTTTCACCGGCAGACTTGATGCAACGTTCAGTCCACTCGTCGACGTTGCCACTTGTTGCAGAAAAAATATTCTGATTGCTTATGTGGCGTCAGCCATCTCGTTTTTGCAGAGAATTTATTCGGAAGACTTTGATCCGTCGCAGCCGATGTATGCGCCTGCTGTTCGATGGGTGTACGACGGAGCCGACGCCTTGAGGTTCAATCACGGTGCAATCTCCTCGCTTCTCGAGAATTGGACTCATCTTGTTTTGCAAAGGTTTCGTTTGGAAAAATGTTGTTCATATCGCTGGATTCCTGGAAGCTGGTTTTTTGCAGGGCTGGTTATTCGCGTGTTTCATGGCGATCGAATTTGCCGTCAACCACGACATGAACGCTTTTTTGCAGGGCAGGTTGGAGTAGCATATGTGCCAAACTTGCCGGCGGATCAAAACAAGTATCATCCCTGACCGTCACATAAATGAAGATGAATGTTTATCGGGCAGCGCTTGCTAAGGACGCGCTTTTCATTCGTCGCCTCGTATAGTGGCGAGACGTCAAGTCGTCAGCGCGGATGTTTTTGCCCTTCGTTAAAACGAACGATAATGTTCGGATTCTGGAAAACAAGTATGAAATAGGAGATGGCTTGGAGGGGTGCGTTAGGATTCCGAAACACGACAAGCCACGTCAACGGCGCACTTATATCATGCCTGGTAAGTCGTGAAAGGCATGGTCTTGAATTTCTCACGATCATCTCATCCAACGCGAGCATGCTCACCGTCGATGTACAGTTTCCTACGATGGACATTCCGGCGTTGGTTGCGATGGCCGTGATAAGTTGACGACCACGTCTGTGACGAATGGCTGGAAGGACGACAGATGAGCGCCCCGATTGCCTGGACCTTTATCATGAGATGAGCGCCCTTTTTCAACCCGTGTCGGGCACGGCTGTGCCCGCTGTGCACGGCGCGCGCATGCGGCCCCAACCCCGTTGACCCCATGCGACCGACGCAGCGAACCACCACGACCACGGCATCATACAGGGGCCGGATAGTGCTGGCGGCGCGATGGGAGAGGACAAAAGGCCGCCTTGCAATGGGACAAGGCAGGCACTACGGCGTAGCAGACAGCTCACCGCGNACGTCTGTGACGAATGGCTGGAAGGACGAGAGATGAGCGCCCCGATTGCCTGGATCGGGGCGTGAGATGAGCGCCCTTTTTCAACCCGTGTCGGGCACGGCTGTGCCCGCTGTGCACGGCGTGCGCATGCGGCCCCAACCCCGTTGACCCCATGCGACCGACGCAGCGAACCACAACGACCACGGCATCATACAGGGGCCGGATAGTGCTGGCGGCGCGATGGGAGAGGACAAATGGCCGCCTTGCAATGGGACAAGGCAGGCACTACAGCGTAGCAGACAGCTCACCGCGAATAGCAACCCAGGCGCAAACTAGCTCGCGGATACATTCAGCTCTTGACGAACTGTGTGCCGAAGGCAAGTTCCAGTCTGACAGGAAGAGGGAGGAGAGTGGCGAGTTGCGGAAGAAAACTGCTTTCCAAGGGAAGGGACGAGNGCAGCGGCAGCGGCGGTAGCAGTGGAAGCACAGCAGCAGCAACAGCAGTATCGAATGCAGGGCATCCTTCGAAAACTCAGCCATGGCCGAGGGCCAGGTGGTCCACGTGTCAGTGTTGGGCGCTCAAGGGCTGAGAGACACGGAGTGGTTCACAAAGCAGGACCCCTACGTAGTGCTGGAGTATGGGCACCAGCGCTTTCGTTCCGCAACTGACATCGACGGCCACACAGACCCGGCGTTTAACTTGCATGTCAGCCTGCGCGTGTTCCCTAGCATGCATGAATTCACCCTGGTCATTTGGAACGAAAACAACCTGCGGGACGACAACGTCATCGGCAGCACCAGGATAGACCTGCGTAGTGTGCTCGCATCTGGCTTCGACGACAATAGCTGGCCGGTGTTCAACGCGAAACAAGTGCATAGAGGATCGGTGAGGATCGTCATGCGCACCGAGGGAACGCACGCTGCTCCGCCGCCGTTTAAGCCACACTCCTCCTCTGCGCCGTTCGACCCACACCACTCCTCACCGTACAGGCCACACCTCTCCGTTCAGTGCGAAACACACCATCCCACGCCGTACGAGCCAACCCCCTCCGCGCCGTACGAGCCAGACTCGCCATACAAGCCACACTCCTCTGTGCCCTACGAGCCACACCACTTCTCGCCGTTCGGGTCTCAACCCTCCGCGCCGTACGAGTCTCAACCCTCCGCGCCGTACGAGCCTCCACCCTCCGCGCCGTACGAGCCACACCGCTCCTCCTCCATGCCAGATCAACACCACAGGGCTGCTCACCCTTTCCCTCCACCGTTCTATCAGCAGCCTCACCACTCCATGCCGCGTCAATTTCAGCACAAGGCGCCTGACCCTCCTCCTTCACCGCACCAGGAGCCCCACTGTCATCAGCCAGCTGCTGACTCTTCTTCTCCACCATGCCAGCCGCAGCCCAAGATTGCTCTGATTGCAAAAGTGGTGGTGATCACGGCTAAAGTGGTAGCAGTTTGCGCAATGATGGCCTGATTTGTAACGTAAAGAGCATTTTTCTTCTGCTCTAAATTCACTGTGCATGCACTCTCCTAGCCGCACTTCTTCACCCAACGATGGACGGACGACATCTCTGAAGAAGAATTCTGGCGCAATGCCATTAGCGCACATCTTCGAGGGTCAGCATGAACAGAGAGGACATTCATGTCAAACCTGTGTGTGGATGAAGGCATGCTAGAATTTCCCAATTCATCATCTGTACACTCATTGTTCTCATACTGATGCATGAAACATGTGTAGAATGACTGAATTCTCATGTGGTAGCTTGTCGTAAGGCATGTCTGAAGCAACTCTGTAAGCCTGTCTGATAGCATGTCTGACAGAATCTTCAAAAGCCTGTCTGTAAGCATAGATGTCTCACGCATACTAAAGATGCATGTCAAAAAGCATGTCTGATAGTATGTTCTACGACAAGTTTGAAAGCAAGTATGAAAGAAAGTCTGTAATAGATGTCTGAAAAGCAGGTCTGAAAACAAGTCACAAGGCATTTGTGCTGCAAGTCTAAATGCAACTCTCAGCAGGACTGGACAAATGTATGAAAGCAAGTGTGAAAGCGAAGGTGAAAGCAGTCTAGATGCAATTCTAATAGCATTTCAGAATGCTACTCTGCACCTCCCTTGTCCTCGTCGTCTTCACCATCTCCCCCATCCATTCCCCCATCTTCCTTCCCCCTGTCAAACAGACTAAACTCTTCTGCTGCCTCTCCCACCAATCTGTTATTCTCACTCCGCCACAGCTCATTCACACGGTCCTCCTCCTCTTTCAATTCGGGGACGATGTTGCCATGACAGTCGATGGGGAACTCAAGGAGACTCCTCTCATTGAGCCAGGACTTCATTGTGGGTGAAGTTCTCCAATGTCAAGTGGTCAAGGGATTGTCGAAAGTCAGTGATGACGTGGCGGCCGAGTTGGAAAAGTCGCTCTGATGGCAGGAAAAATTCCTCTGATGATTGATGTTTACGGAACAGCAAAGATGTTCACTGTTGCAAGGAACAAAGTGGGGAACATGCGTTGCCTTTTCTTGTAGTGCAGCAGGATGTTGTAGTGTGGCTCCTTGACCGGAAATTTTGCCCACTTATCCACCTCTCCCTTCAATGTGTGTGGAGGAGATTATTCAAGAGCAGCAGCTGACACTCGAGGGGAAAAATTTACCCTTGCTAGATCTGCCAATGCTGCCTCCAGAAGCTAATCATCGTCCTGTTGCTGCTGTAGCATCCCGGGACGCAGCTGACGTGGCTCTGCTGTAGGTGGAACTTCTTCTGCTGCCAAAGGAGCATTCCGGCTGCTATTTGCTGCTGCTTCTGTTGTTCATGCGGTTGCAGCTGCCGCTGGTGCAGCTGCCTCGTCTTCTTCCTTCACTACCACCACCTTGGTGTGGCATGGGTGCAGCAACTCCAGCACTTTGACCTGAAGCTCGGCGTCAGACGCAATTCCCATCAAACGATGTGTCTTGTTGAAGTAGCGGGGCTGGAAAGCTGAAAATGGGGGTCTGCTGCCGTTGCTAGATTGTGGTGGTCAGTGAGCAGTGTAATTCTCCAGCTTCGCCATAACCGCTTGCCGGCTGGGTAGCTGGCAGTAGCTGCTCTTTCATGTTGATCCGGCCCGCTACCCTGCTCTATTTCTCCTTCTTCTTGGCGTTGATCAAGCGCACCTGCCATCCACTTGTCTTCATGATCATGCTTTCAAAGAATGGTATGACGAGAATGAGTGCTGGGTACGTCGGGCCGGTGATGTTTATGGTGTATGACGTACAAGGCTCGAGTATGAGAGTGAGAAGTGCAATGGTGGTTCACTCCTCATCCAAGGGTTTCAGCAACATTCTATCTCTGCTGTATCCTGCCAACCAAGGCACAAGGACTTAGCGGGGAAACAACACTCCGGTGCACATAGTTAATGTCGCGTTACCCACCTTGTCTCCGTGTCAAGGTGGAGAGAGAGGTGCTTCACACCTGCACTCAAGCAAGCTGTGATGAGGGATTGCTCCCTTGGTTTGCTGGGGGTTGTGAAGAAAGAAATGGACCAGGCCTTGGAGATGACCTTGGAAACAGCAGGGAGACAAAGCAAGTCATTCATGGCCAAGTTCATGATATGGCCCAAACACTGAATGTGCCCCGCCTTCTCAAAGCCACAGCTAGAAGGAATGAGGTGTTGGTCAATCATCGAATCATTGGTGGACTCGTTGTCCATCGTGATGCAGAAAATGTGGTCCCACAATCCCCTCCCCTTCAGCGCTTAAACACTTCAAGAATCTTCTGTGCAGTCAAGAGTCTGGACAGCAGGGTATGAAAGACCCATGATTTTCACCTTGAAGTTTAAAAACCAGTGCGCTGTGACTCCAACATACATCATGTTCACGACGGATTTCCAGCCATCATTTTTGAAACTGATGGCTGAAGTTACCTCGGCGAGCAGCTTGCAAACCCTTCAGAAAAATGCCACTGCAACTGTGAAAACTCCGTGTGCTGTAGTCTTGTGGCCTGGCAGCTTGGCCATGGGTTGCAGTGCTGGGATGCCTTTCAAGATTAAAGCTCGCCATTCACAAGAATTTGACCTTTTTGTAAAATTGCATGCTTCCATAAGCAGCTTGTTGAAAGCCAAACCGACTCCTGCCTCTGCCTGTTCAATCACAGTGGCACCAGCTTCAGGATCGGCTCTTGCTGCCTCATCTGCTGTGGTAGCTGCATTGGCTGTCACAGATTGCAGCGCAGCTGTGACCTCAAGCTCCTTGCTCAGCCATGGCGGCTGAGCAACGGGTCCCGATGGAACCACCAATTGTTCAACAGTTGGTACAAAATACATGCAACAAAGCCTGAACGACGACAAGCCAAACCAAGGCCACCCAATGGACGACAACCACCTCGAAGCAATGTGAATGAGCAAAGGCCGCTTGGTTGTCGAAAATCTGTCACTGACCGAGACTGCATGTCCAAGATAACGGAATTCGCCGTTCGGACTTGATAATTGACGGTGGATGATATCCTCCATTTTACCACGAGGGGTCTCTGTGCTAAATGAAGGGATGCAGACATCACCCATCGAGTTATGGTGACATGAGCATCATGTGTGGGAACTCGTGTTTGGATAAGGGTGAAGAATCCTAATTGAGGAATCATCCTCAAATGATAGGTGGACAAGTTCCCATGTATGATTTGAACCTTGAGACAACTTTGCCAAACTTGTGCATGTGTTGTATTTGACATTTGAACGGTTTACTAGGACATGGATAGCTTCACGTTTTCCTTTAGACGTTGTGCACCACATGTTACATTCATGTTGGAATTGCATAAGGCATGCACCAAACATGAGCGTCGTGCCTCACCTGAATGTACATGGACGTGATTCAAATCTGGCATGCATAGCGAATGTAACAAGCAGGTTTTGTTGTGCAAACCCATGCAGCTTATGAGGTTTTGCAAGAGTGACAAGTGCAATTCTATTGGTCGCGGGTATGATGGCTAAGAGGTTCAAAATATTGAACTTCTGTTACTTTGAATGGTTGAAAAATGAGGAAGGGCAAAGGCGATCCAGACCTCATGCCAACCCCCCCCCCCAAAGAAACCGCGATTCTTGCAGTGTTCCAGAGTTTTGGAACCAGAACCATGGTTCCGGTTCCAGATTCGTGATCGTGATTCCGGAATGGCAATTCCAAGAACCCGTGTGCATCCTTAACGTAGCATGTCTGACTGCGCCAATCACGACTCCTAGCTCAGTTGCTCTTAGTGTAGCCATTGACTACCAGCAAACACTGCCTACAAGCAAAGTCTAAGGTACAATATGGAAACCATATACCGCACCACTTGCACAATCGTGTGCAGGGCTCTCGCCCGAGGATACTGTGATAAATGTGCAAGGAGGCTGAAGGCAAAGGTGACATCATGTTGTGTGGTCATAGCCAAGTACATCACAGAGCCGATGAGGTGCAAGTACAGGGTCACGTCCAGCGTTTCACTCATCTTGCTGAATCATCCACCTTTAGGGCATCTGGTCTGTCAGGTGTAATGCGGGTGGAGGCTGTGGGAACTCTACCAAGTATCTCAGTGAATCGCTTCTCTATAACACAAACGCAACATAATTGGTGCAACAAGAGTGTTCGCCACTGACGATCACGCATGATCTCCATTCTAAGGAAAACAGCTGCAAGACCAAGGTCCTTCATCTTGTGGGTAGCCTAAAGAACTGCCTTGGCCTCCTTCCTCTGTGAAAGCAGACATGATGACAAGGTTGTCTACTTCAAGATGGAGATGAATTGCTCAGCTACCTGTCAGAGAAAGAGAAACAAATTAGCATCTCTCTGCACATAGCCACCATGCGGCAATGTGCCACTGACCTCCTAGCTGCTTATACTCGGATGACTATTTCATGCCATAAAAGACCTTGCACAAGTGCCAGATCTTGTAAGCTTCCTTTAAGCAAGGCAGTTGGACCATGTGGATCTCATTCTCTAGAGTGCCATAGAGGAATGTGGTGTTCACATCCATCTGGTCGAGCTCGCAATCATGCTCGGCAAGAATCGTGAATAGGATGCAAGCTACGGTCATATTGCCAACGGATATAAAGGTTTCAGTGAAGTTCACACTTGCACCTTGTGAGAACCCCGTGGCCGTCAGGGGGACATCATAGCAATTCTACACACCGCCAAGATACACCTTGGTGCACAAGAACCACTAGGCTTAAACAACCTTTCACCTAGGCAGAAAGTTGATAGGCACATTGACACCATGCTCATGCATGGGTATTAGCTAATCCTCACAAGAAGCACGCTTTGTGTCCTCAGCCAAGAACGCCTCCTTTAACGTGTGCCTCAATCGAGGGAGAACTTGCTTTGGCCAAGGCACATGCCTTTGGACTCGCACTGACCAGGATAAGGTCAGCTATGGCATTACAAGTGACCGAGAAGTCACGGGAGTCCAACTCATGGTCAACAAGGCACGCTGGGTGTACCTCAGTGTAGTCTACCCATACACTTATGTCAAGGGCCTTTGTTTCAATCTTGCCACTCACAACACTAGAAGTGGGATGCCTGGGTGTCATGTTAGTGGCTCGCTCAACCCTAGAGGTGAGTGGTTGAAGACGACCACAGGGTTCTTGGGAGTAGCCTGATACTGAGGTCCTAACCTCGAGTAGCGGAGCAAGCAAATGGGCTACAGCCAGAGATGCTGTAGACACGTAGTGTGGGGAAGAGGATGGAGCTATAGGAGAAACATGGACAAGGTTTGGATTCCACAAGGAGGTTAACTCATACGTAAGAGAAGGCATGGGAGGCATGGGACCAAGAATATTAGGGGGAACTGCTACTTGCACAGGGTCAAGTGTGGATGAGGGGAATTCCATAGGCATATGATCATGTGCCTGAGGGGAATGACACATGGACGCAAAGAGGTTTCCATGATGGAAAAAACACTAGCACGGGAATATGATCTGTTGTACCAGTAGGGACCGATGAGGTCAATGGGCCCATAACCAAGATGGCTGGATTGTCATTGGCCAGAGACCGGCCCATAGGTGAGGAGGCTTGAACGGACCCATCTGCAGATCTGAACTCCCCAATCCATTAGTAAGCCAGAGAAGTGGGATTATGGTCAGCAGCCAGGGATAGAATGTTGGACAGGTCGCGATAGGTGAGAGACTCAAAGAAGAGGGTATCTTGAGACCCGACTACATGGTGGCAAGTGGGTTCCCAATACTCTAAGCCCTTGAGTGTAGGAAAATGCATAGGAAGACACGTATGTGGCCCAGAGGTGAGACCCTTGGACCCTTAGACCCTTGGACCTTTACTGGTCCTTGGTGTCATGTTGCCTCCTCCAAGTCTAACCCAGTGTCCAAGTCGGAAGTCTAAAGTCAAAAGTTGCCCATGACTAGGCCAAATCGAAAGTTGGTTATGTCATTTTGATCAGAAACCGTAGCCCAACATTTCTTGTCACATTACCCACGTTACACCATGGACAATGCGACAAGTCCAAAAATGGAAAGAGTTTGAACCACACTATTGAAATAAGGAAAACCTGGCCAAACATATGTGGTTCATAAGTCCAAACCATAGCGTGCCCTCCTACTATGGCTTGAAGAAGCTGCTAGGCTTGTGGTAAGAGCAATAGCAGTTGTTGTTGCTAAAGCAGCTGCCACAGCAGATTTCTTCGAGTGTGTTGCAGCATCTTAAGAAAGTGCACCTGTTACTGAGTGATGTGCATCCTGTCAGCATGCTACTACAGCGACAAAATGGATACCTGTTGTAGAAGTACGGGCGGAAGCTCCTTCTGCACCACTTGTATCCTCTGCAAGTGGTGCTCCCAAGTCCTTGTGCTTCCTCACACCCCATCGTACAATCCTAGCAACTTCCTCCAAAGGTGGATTTCCACTTGCCTCTTCCTCCTTGTCAATCCCAGCATCCCCACCAGCCTCACTATCACCTTCACTGAGTGCTTCCATCTCCCAATTCAGCTCATCCTCCTCATCCGTGTCAGAATCATTTCCACCCTCAACCCCTGCGACCTCCTCATCACCCCATGTAGCTTCATTGGTTCCTCCCCCTCCTGCCACCTCCAGCTCATGTGCAGTATCCTCTGTTCCTACAATTTCAAGGTTTTTAACATCTTTCTCATCTCCTGCCTCCAAATCCACATCCATGTCACTCCCAACCTCAGCCTCTTCCTCCCCATCAAAGCCCTTTACCAAGTCAGCCAGCTTTAGTCCCTTAACCTTGCCATACATCCGTGTCAACCTCACATTCACCCTCACCAGAATTTCTAGTGCTGAAGTGTTCAGCCTATTTTTGCAAGCTGTCTGAATGAGCTCCTGCTTGCTGCGAACACGCTCATTCTCCGCTGAAGTGCATGGCTGTGCCAGAATGCACATGGCCCAGTTGAGGAGTGCACACATCGGTTTCAGGTACCATGCATGCCAGGAGTATGCCTTCACCTCACTAGTAACCACTTTCTTTACTGCCTGCTTTGCCCATTCCTCATCCTTGTTCAGCTCCGGGTCCTCGTCCACCATCAGGCAGCCACTTGAAAACAACACCAGCTGCTTCTCTATTGACACCCACTCACTTTTGGCAAAATAACATTGACAATTTGACTCCGTGACTAAAAACTTGTCGTGTTATCATCAGAATTTTGGCGGAAATATTGAGGGCGGATCCGTCAGGCTGCTACAAAAACAGGCCAGTTCATTTTCATTGTCCACCCATCAGACAAACATTCCGTAGCAAACTTTACTCATGTAGGGTTGCAAGCTACATGACGGCAGCCACGAGCAACACCCAAGGCTTGGAGCTGCTCCGTGGCATCAAGCAAAGACTCGCAGATGATGCCCAAGTTGCCACCAGCAGCTTCGGCCTTACTTCATGCCAGGACGAGAGGCTCCATCAGCTTCGCAAGAGCTTTCACTTGCACCCAGAAAACATGCTGGCGCACCAGCTTTCAGGCTTCCTTCTTATGGACGCAGAATCCATCATCACGGCCTGCTCCTCCCACCTCTGTCCACTTGGTGCTATCCACCATGTTCTCTAGCACCGGCTGTATCACCAGAAGGCATTCAAGCATACAATGGACAAAGGCAGATTGGGCTTCACAACTTTTGAAGCAACACTTTTCTCCCGCTTTCCTCCTTTGTTCATGAACACACTACATCATTGTTCCTGAAGAAACTGACGATCTTCTTTGCCCTCCCAATGACATTGCTCCCCACTCCATCTTCCCAATGTCTTTTAGAATAAGGTCCATGTTATGAGCAACACACCCCAAAACAAAACTGGGATACTTGACACGCAGGGCCTTGAAGGCTTTGTTGTTGGTGGAAGCATTGTCCCTGATAACCATCACAGTTTTTCAGTACCCAATTCAGCAATGGCCAGGTCAACGACTGCTGCAACTTGGTTTGCATCACGAACCAGCCCAGATGCGTCACGAGCGAACAAGTGGAAAGTGTTCTCACCATTTGTTGCCATAGCAGAGTACATGGGACGGATCTGGATGTCCGATCATTCATGCACTCCCAAAACACACCTGAAAATCTCCCACCCATCACGAGGGGGCTGCTCTTACTCAGAAAGCTCCTTGTCTAGCTCAGGAAGCAGGGTGTGGAAAACCGTCTCACAGGATGGGAGTCTGAACGATGGGTTGGTGAACCTGCCTGATCAATTAGCTCTTGCATGGTGTGCCAGCGACAGAAGCTGATTAGGAGTGCCCGATACGCCATCACCTTGACGATAGACTTCTGACAGCCCATGTTTGCTTTGCTGTCAAGGTGGAAATGCATGCTGGTCTGCCTACCACAGATGGTCCTGTGAGTGCCTTGCGCTTACGTTCAGCAGTCAGTTGCACCCAGTTAACCAGATGGTCCCTGGTTCCCCAGGCTTCATCCTCTCCATTGAACAGCTTAGGTTCTGCTCCAGTCAACCTGTCCGTAAGTGCCAGGGCAGGTAGTCCAAGGAGCGCACGGACAGCTGGTGGGGCCACTCTACACTTTGCGATGTTGCTAACAGCAGCACCGCAGTGGTCCCTCATGCGGTCACTCCCCTCAGTAAGGGAGTTGCCACAAGTACCACAGTAAAACCCAGGGTAGCTGGTGGTAGTTTGAGTGGTCTTGAAAAACTTGGAAAGAACCCTGGTGAACAGGTCGCATTGGAGGGGCTGCACGGCTGTCATTCCTGTAGTTGGGTTCGGCCGCACAGCAGCCGTAGAAGAGGCTGCTGGCCCTCTCTCCGTGGAAGTGACTGTGAGGAGTCTTTGGAAGTGAACACTGGCAGAATACAATTTCTTGCCCTACGTGTTGAAGTCCCTGGTGGGGTGACCGCCAGTTGTCCATATGCAGAGAATCTACCTTACAAAGGAAATCCCATTTTGGTGATTGATATGTGGTTCATGCATGCAGATTTCCAATGTTTCATTCGAGGTTTTCTCTAGGATGGCAGGTCTTGACGTGCTTGGAAAACTCTCATTGGAGCAAGATGTACAAATTTCAATCCATGACTCCTGAATGGCCATCCCTGCTGTGCTGGACGATGACATTCTACATGATGGCATACACATACATCAACCTGGTGCCATTGATTGAGGCTTCCATGAGGTCGACTTTGGAATTGCGAGTGGCCGAAATCGAGCTCTCGCCCAAGGCCTACATATCCCCCTTTTCTCCATTCAAAAAGGAAAATCCAGTCTAGGTGAATGCTTGGACCCCGGTGGCTAAAGGGAAAAATTCTAAGCCAAATCCACGTTGACCAAGGCAAATTTGGCGACTTCAAATTTAGTGCTAAAGTCGCGAAGTCTAGGGCAACATGGCCTTGGTCTATGAGACAGACGCTAGGGATCCCAGACATGAGCGAGATGAAGTGTGTGCGATGAACCAAACATAGTTCATACAATGTGACATGGTCTAAAACACGACCGTGCAGGAGGTAGTCCTAGACCCACGTCATGTGGGAGAAGCCCTCAAAGACAAAGGACTCAATGAGACCACACTCAGATGGCATGGCGCAAACCGCATTATCCATGGTGCTTTTCTAACACTTAGACGCACCGTTCTGCTGTGGCGTAGCAGGGACAGGGAGCTGGTGAAAAATCCAGTTCTGAGCAAAGAAGGCATCCATCTCACTAAGAAACTCATGATAAAGGGTGTGATGAAAATAGCACTCAGCCATCCCCAGCCATAGGCGGACAACCAAGGCAGTGTTGCTATTGTGGCGGAGGCTTGAGGCCCACCACATCCGGATAAAGACATCAGTCATGGTCAAAACATGTCGAGCCCGATGTGAGGGGTCCGATTGGTATGGGAACGAGGAAGACCAAGTGGACCGACTCCAGCAGATGCAGTGCCCCAGAAGTGGAGTTAGGGTAAGTGTAGCGATGCATCTTACCTTGACCGTATAAAACCTAATCACCATTTCTCTTTTTCCCCTTCTCTCCCTGTGTGGCCATTGCAATATCCTCAATTTGGTTTCTCAGGATAGAAGGGGAGGAAGGTGAAGTGGTGGAAGTAGGGCTGGAGACATGTGATAGAGGCATTGGAGATATGGCAACGGCTGCCTCATAAGCCAACGTTTCCTTAAGGAAAGATTCCCGAGCGTAGAGGAGCAGCTGAAACAACTCGAACAATTCAGAGAGGGCAACACGGTCAAATCCTGAGAAGAGCTTCATATGATCTGGGTGTAGTTCAATTATGATGGTGTGGAGTTTCCAAAGTTGGATCCAGCCACTAGTCCCGAGACACATATAGATGGGCATGGTAACCGACATACCCTCATTGTGTTGGTCTCAAATGCAAGTATCTCCAGGGCCAAATTCCATCACCTGCGAGTCCGCTCCTGTCCCAGTCCCTACCATATCTACAAAGGGACAAAGTCAACCACATGCTTCCACGGTATTGCATGAAGAAGACCGTTCATCGCTCTTGCCCCTCTCTAGACCTGGTGAGCATAGGCTGTCTGGTACTGGCTGTGGTAGTAGGGCCAGACACCCTCCGACTAAGCAATCCTGAAACAAGACCTCCCAACTGTTAAAGTCACCGTCGCAGCCTCCCGCATTCATGCGGTAGAGCGGGGAAGAAAGGAAGCAAAGAAGGAGGACGTGCGGAGTAGATGTCGGGAAAAAGGAGGAGGACTTCCTGCACCGCAATGACAAGCATGTACCATGGGAGAAGGAAGTAGAAGATAACAAGGGGAGGTGATGCTGAGACAAGAATGTGAAATTTGTGACATGTAATCAGTTGTAAAGGAAAAAGGCAGAGAAGAAGAGATGGGCGTAGGAGAACAAAAAAGCAGAACCTGCAGGAGTGCAACCGACAATGGATCCATTGAGGCATGGAAAAAGGCGCTGAACAGGCCCATATGTGGGAGAGGCTTCCTGCCATCAACAAGGTCAATGGCGGAACATGGCGAGCCGTGGAAGAACAGAAGATTGAAAGAAGATAGGAACATTATTAAGGGATGGGAGTTACCGGATAAAGGGAAGAAGGATGGGAAGATAAGAAAGTGTGGAAGAAGAAAGGCTGACAATGTATCATATGTGTGAGGGACAAGACCCGTGGTGTGACAGGCCCGTGAGGAGTCGCACATAGTATACTAGTGTGCTGCAGACAACAGCCAAACAGTTCAAGCACCTTGGCAATACTTACAATCCAGATTCCAGCTTACAGACTCCCTCTTGCCTCCCTTTCCTCCTTGTCGCAATCCATGCTTAATGAGTTGCTCGAGTGATTTACAGGACTTCACCTGTGTCTGTGTGCAGGCTTGTGCTGACTGAAGAGGGACGCGAGGGGTCCCGTAGAGTGTTTTAAAAGTCAGTGAGGTCTTGGTGGAACTCCATCCTGCGAAAGACAAGTGGCCGACACAAGAGAAAGGCCAGAGAGGCACGGAATCATTGGGTGGCCTGGCGTAAGTGTGGATTCTCCTCGTGTTCCTTCCCTAGTAGATGTGCTCGTGTCGAGAACTGTGTGAACTGGACAAGAGAGCAGCTGAATTGGAACATCGAATCTGCAGATTGGATTAGCTACAGTCTTTGTGCAATGTGTGCAGGCCTGGTAGAGGGAGAGCCTGTTTACATTCCGCAGCCAAGAAAATGTGAGCTGACTGTGTGGATTGGGTGATAGACCAACTGAGGCAGATCCGTGGAACGACATAACAATAGATTTCCCATAATATGGATGTGTCCAACTGTTAAAAAAAACCGCTTGTCGGTCTTCCATGGATAGGAAGTGTGGACTAAAAGAGGGTGTGCATGGTCATCCGTGTGGGTGTTGGGAGTCAAGCTGTACTTCAGTGGGGGGGGGGGGGGGGGGGGGGGGGGGAAGGAGGTGCCTCAGGTGGAATAACACAGCGTAGTAGATTTCATGGATTGGTAAGACATAGTAGTAGAAAACCGGAGAGAAGGGGGTAGACACACAGATCCACGATGGAGTATATTACGACATGCGAGGTTATGCTGCGGAATGCAGCGCAGTAGAGAATTAGGGGCAAGAAGAAGAGAGGCGCAAGAGTTAGGAGCAGCATCATCCAAATAGAGAGAGTTTTGGGGCAATGATGAGACAGAGGATACTAAAGGCAATGGCAGTGATTTCACACAAAAAAAAAATTGACAAAAATTCCTACAATATGGAACTCTAGATCTGAGTGTGTATGATTTCACCCTACAGGTCAAGAAACGTGGCAACATTGGTTACAAAAGATAGATTATTACCAAATCTTTCCAACAAGCCCTCACACACCAAATTTGATAGGCAAATGGAGCTTTTCCACTCTCTCACGACAGTGTGGGGTGGTAGGTGCAACCTAAAATGATGCTTATGGGAAGCTTCATGGACCGGTTAGCAACATTATGTGCCACAACCACTTCTAGAAAGGGTTAGGCAACCCATTACTGCAATTGTGGTGGTGGTGTGCTGCTGATTTCTACTGCAACCGGTCATTGTGGCATGGTGAGTCCTCGCAAGACCATGATTGTAGCTATGACTCTCACTGTTGCTGCCACTGTTGTATCTCTTCTCCAAAGCTCACCAAGGGGTGCTTTGCTGCTGTGATACCATGAGGAAATGCTAGGAATCTTTGTTTCCTTGCTATTGGTAATATGACAACATTGTTCAGTTAGTTGATGCGCTAGTATGCATCAACTCACTGAACACTATCGGGCGGGTGTTGGGCTTGGGAGATGCCTAGAGCCCCATAAGCTTCACAGGCTTTAGCGCATAGAAAGAAATAAGAGTCAACAAGCCCGACAATGTCACAAAGGGCACTGCAATAAGAGATATAAGCCTGTCCACAACTGCCCCAAAACTACTATTGTGTGTAGCTCTGCGCACATCCATCCGAATGCATAACCGTCTGAACCTACGGATGCAGAGTTCTGAGCCGAATGCAAAACAACTCATATGCATGGGTCCAGCAATGACCGGTGGACATAGATAGCAAAACATCAAAATCAGGTTAAAAACAAGTCCATCAAGAAAGCCTTAGAGATTGTACATTTCTTGCAAAGTCCCCATGGAAGCACGTGGCACATATGTGGCAGTTGCATGATTTTCCTATGACTCCGTGATCCAGTCATTGGTAGGGCTCGTGTATTCTCACTGCCGTGCCCTTCCTCATTCTCTCTTGCCTTGAGTGATTTTGGGGGCTGCTAATTTCCCGGGTGCTGATCCTCAGGGGGCCACCGTGCCGGTCTTGGCCGAGCACTGGTGAGTAGCCGCTCTCTGAATATTCCGACTGGTCGGGCTCGACCCCCGGGTGGCGGCACAAGCCCAACCAAGTGTGATGCTTGGTGTGGGTGCGTGCTCACTGGTGTGACCTTACCTCGTTAGCTCCCCCCACTCCTGGCTGTCTCGGTGTAACTTGCAAGTGATTCTTAGCAATTCTTGGCATCATCCATGGCGTGTCTTGAGCTTCATGTCTCTCTCCCTCTCCGCCTCATCTAACACACATAGGAGGCTTCCCAGTAACAACTGGTATCAGAGCAAGCAGGGGCAGCCCCCTGCGACCCGTACGTCCTGGACCCGTGTGTGGGGCACCGAGGGTCTCACGGCAACCGTTGTTGTATTGCAACTGCAGCAGCACTTCTTCTGGCCCGCCGTCTTTTCGGCTTGCCCATTCCTCCACCTCAGCGTGGCCGTCTCGCCACCCCTGCCCATCTTCCATATTTGGTTCTCGCTCCACCCACATCACCATTGTGCCCGAAGCACTATCTTGGACTCTCCACCTCTGTTGGGACTCGGGGGCTGGGCTCTCTGAGCTCCACCTCACGTCCTCTTCTTTGGCCCACCGGCGCACATCAGTTGATGAACGCCCCTCTTGTGGCGTAACTTCAAGGCTGGTGCACTTGACACACCCGTGATCGGCAGCAGTCATGCTGCAGTCATCAACTGTAGCAGCGGCTGACATCCTTTTCAGCACTGCCCCTTTTGCAGGGCGGAGGCAAGGCGCGGTTGTTCTGCGGACCTCGCCCTTCCCACTCTCCACCGTGCGCTGTCCTATCTTCTCCTCACAGCGGCATCTTATTCCTTCATCTCACGTGGTTCTGCTTCCCCGCATCACACTACTCTTACACATCCGAGTCCCGGCTTGACGTGTGGTGTGCCTAGTGCGCCCCTCTCGGCTGTACCATCAGCCCCACTCATCTTTTACGCTGGTTGACGACAATGACACCCCTCTGTAGGTAAGCATGCTGGACCACTGGTACTGGCAAGGAGACATTGACGCTACAGCCGAGCGCGAACGGGAGGAGATAGATCGTCAGGTCTACACCCCAGACGATCTCCTGCCGTCACCACCACTGTCACCAAGGATGAAACCTCCTCTCAACTCTCAGCCGCCTGAACCTGCAGCTCCTTCTCCTACTACAACACGATTGACCAATACCTCGACGGCACCCGAGGCGCGAGGTGTCATCCCCGTCCTCCCCATCCACACCGACTCCATTGGGCTAGCAGGCGCCATCCTGGACGCGGCTGTTGTTGCCGCGGCCAACTTCGCAGCCACTACCAGGGCCCGTCGTGCTCCTACACAGACCGCCGTTGGTCGTGCAGTTGAGGCATAGGCACAGACTGCTCCCCTTCTCACTCTACTTGTAGTTGCTTCTGCAAACATTGCCACCCAGATCATAGCAGCAGCAACATCTATTGCTACAGCCGCCTCCACTACAGCAGACGCCACCTCTAGCGCCGTTGGATCGATTCGGGCATCCACAGCCACAGTAGTGCTAACCCCTACTAGTGCTCCGTGCAACGTCACACCACACATCACCACCGGTGTTCGGGTGGCATCAGCTTCAGATGCAGTTGCCGGAGCCACTGCTACGAGGCTCCTGTGTTTCACCATGGCGGTCGCAGGTTGGGTGGTGGTCCTGTTCTCCTCAGCTGCAGCTGTTGTCCCGCCACCTTGCACTCTATTTCCGCGTCACTAGTTCGGTGAGCACTGCATTGCACAGTGTCACATTGCACTTTCCTACACTCCCGTGCACTCTCTTGCACTCTCCTGTCCCTTACCTGGATTCTAGGTTCCATTCTCTCATCATGACTGGACCCAAGGAGACTATAGAGGCCCTCCAGGCTGCTCCGAATGAGGCGGAAGTAGAGCATCGCAAAGCTGAGGATGAGCTTCACTAGGGGCGGGAAGCACAACACAAGTTAGCAACCACAGTGGCCACACTAGTCATTGAGGGGCTGCGTGCCATCCAGGCCTTGCTACAGTCCTTCCTACTACAGAGCCTGGCTCGGCAAACTCATATGCACCCCTTAGTGGTGCTGTTGCCAACTCCTCCTCTCTTTCTCTCTCCACAGCAGCCTTTGCCCGTGCTCTACTCCCAGCTCGGCAGAAAGACTTCGGAACTCCACCTCCACAGTTCACACCTCAGCTCACTTTCACATCCTGGGAGACACGCTTCAGCGCATGGGCCCAGGGTGAACTACTTTGGAAGTACTACTCCCCTACCAAGCCGCCGTTTGTACCATATCCTACAGAGGCTGCTTGCGCTGTGCAAGCCCTCATCAACGCAGGAGCCAAGAATCTCCTTGATGATATCACTACGTACAACGCAGACCCGTCCTACAGCATCCGCCGCTTCAGCCATGACGGTCGCATCTTCCTCATCCTCTTCCACTTCCTCAGCACTCTCCACCACGCTCGCCCTCCTTCAACCGACACCTCCTGCTTCCATCCCGTGGGGCTGGATTCCTCCTCCATCTGGACCTCTGTACTATGGGCCCCCACCCCCTCACTACCCCGTGTCCCACTGGGTGCGTGAAGACGGGCACTTCTCTGACCGCTCCTCCAACCGCTCCTCGGAGTGCTCCTCTGACCGCCGTGACGAGGACGGTACACTTGAGCATCGGCCAGCAGAGCTGCTTCACCTTCGCTCTCAGGGAGGTGAGAGTGTGAGTGGCCAGTCCTGTGCGTCTGTCTGTGAGTCTGAGGTCACCCTTCGTGGTGCCCCCTCTGGTTGTGTCCAAAGGGATTTGCTTGATGATCGTGCCTGGATTGAGGATATGCAGTCTCACACGTTCCCCACGCGTCTTGGTTGCTCGTCCTCCCTCTCGTCTGTGGCACTGTTACTGTCTTTCTTGTCCTTCCATCCACCCGTGCATTGCCTGGCCTCTGGGTAAATGACTCCCGGACCACGCATCACATGACCTCCTGTCGTTCTTCATTTGTGTCCCTTGGATCCGTTCATTCCATTCGTTTTGTGCGCACAGGCTTCCGCCAACTTCTTCCTGTTCAAGGTGTTGGTGTTGTCTGCTTTGTTGGTCCTGGTAGCATTGTCTACCTTCTTGACGTGCTGTATGTCTCTCTGTGACCACCCTTGAGGACCAAGACATGGACTTTTCATCTAGCCCTGAGCTTGCCTCTATCTCTCTGTGCTCCTCTGGCCGGGTTGTTCCTCGTGGCGAGCGGTGTGATCACTTATTCCGTGTCCCACTCACATTGCCCTCGTCTTTTGCTATTTTTTCCCTTGTTCATACTGCTCCATCCTTGTCTTCTGAGCATACTAATCTCCTACATTGCCATCTATTTCACATTCACACTGCCGCCATCCATCGCCTTCTTCGCCTTTGGCCCACCCTCGGCCTTGACCCGGCGATGTTTTCTCCACCCTGCACGTCCACCTGTCTTGACTGTGCCAGTGGGCAGATGCACCGTTCCCCTTTCTCTACCTCTGAGTCAGCTCCCTCTTACCCTCTTGATCTTATCCATGTTGACGTCATGGTTCCTTTGCCCCATGACTTCCTTCGCGGCCTCAGTCGTTACGTCTTGTTCTTGACTGATGACTTCTCTCGCTACTGTTGGGTCTTTGTCCTTCGCCACAAAAGTGACGTCACTGATGTCCTTTAGTCCTGGCTCCCGTAGGCCGAGCGTGCCTGTCTCCGGCCCTTGCGCGTGTTTCTCAGCGACCGCGGTGGTAAGTTCTTTGTTCCCACATCTCGCTTCCTTGAATCCCCTGATGTTCGTCTTGAATCCTCTGCCCCTTATGCCCCTCATCAAAATCGTGTCTCAGAACGCTGGAACCGCACCCTCGCTGATGGTGTTCGCTCCCTTCTCTTTACCTTCAGGCAATCCCCTCTCTTTGCCTTTGAGGCTATGTCCTACATGACTTGGGTCTGGAACCATGTCCCTCATGACTCCCTTCCCCACTCTGCCACTCCCTTTGAAAGCTGGATTGGTCAGCGTGCTGACCTCTGCCTTGCCCACGTCAAGGGGTGTCTTGCCTCTGTGTGGGTCCCCACGGACCAACGGGACGGTAAGCTGTCTCCTCGTGGTCGTCTCTGTATCTTTTTGGGCATCTCTTCTTTCTCCAAAGCGTGGTGCTTCTAGGACCCCTCCCGACACCGTGTCATTGAGTCCCATGATGCTCTCTTCTTTGAACTCCTGTTTGAATGTGACTCTCTCCACTTTGGTGGGTCCCTCTCTCTGGCCTTTCATGGTGGGGTGGTCCTCAGTCCTCTGGGCCTCCTGTTCTCCCCTCTGGGTGTCCCTCGACACCCTCACTCCCCTCGTCGACAAAGTGGTGTTCAACCTCGCCCTCATCTCCATCACTTTCCTCCTCTCCCTCAGCGTCCACCGCTCCTCTGGCCTCATCTCCTCCCCGTCAGTTTCCTCACTCTGCTGATGCTGTCTCTCTTGTGCCCTCTCCTCTCTCACCCGTCGCCTCGTCCTCTGTTACTCCAACCACCGCCACGCCCTCGCCGCCAGTTCTTTCGGAGCCGTCAGATCCAGTTGACTCTCCACCTCCGTCTGTGCAACCGCGACCTCCACCGGTTTCACCTTACACTCGTGGTGGGCGCCTCCAGGCACTTCCCCCTTAGTCTCATCCCGTTGTCTCTAGTGACCCTGGATTTTGTGCCCTTGGTCTTGCCACCTCTGCCTTCTCCACCTCGGCATCTGTCATGCACCCCAGCACCACCCTTGGCTACTCTCTTGTGAAGGAGGAGTTCCACTTAGCTCTATCCTCGTCTAAAGCTAGGTATGTTGCATCTTGCTTTGCTGCTGCAGGGCTCTCTCCTCTACCTCCCAAACCCCTGAGTGTGCAGACAACCCGCACAGTCTCAGACTCCTCGTTGTGGGAGCAGGCCATGAAGGCCGAGCTCGATGCACTGTCTGAGCACGGTTTATATGAGCTTGTTGACCTCCCACCGGATCGCAAGGCAGTTGGTGCCAAATGGGTGTACCGTCGCAAGCTGAATCTTGACAACACAATTGAACGGTACAAGGCTCGCCTCACTGCAAAGGGATTTTCTCAGGTCCCCGGTGCTGACTTTGGTGAGACTTTTGCCTTGGTTGGGCGCTACACCACGGTCTGGGCTCTTCTGAGCCAGGTCACTCAACATGACTGGGAGCTTGAGCAGATGGATATCAACAATGACTTTCTCCATGGCAAGTTGGACGAGGAGATCTATATGGTGCAGCCACCCGGCTTCTCGGATGGGATCAACGGGTATGGCACTTGCACAAGGCCCTCTATGGTTTGAAACAGTCCCCACGTTGTTGGAACCAAGAGATCACATCTACCCTTGAAAAATGGAATTACAGAAGGACCGTCGTGGATCCTGCATTGTTCCTCAGTGCCCCCACCAAGCCACTTGTCGCCATTCTTGTCTACGTGGATGATATCCTCATTGCATCTCATGATGCCGCATCTGTTGCGGCGGCCAAGACACTACTCCACGGTTCGTACAAGATGAAGGATCTTGGTCCGGCTCATGTCTTTCTGGGCATGGAGTTGGAACCTGATCGTGGACGTCGCACCGTGCACGCCCATTAGGCTGTGTATGTGCGCAGCCTGGGGGAGCAATTCGCTCCACTCCTCGCATCAGTCCCCACGGCGTTCACTCCCATGACACCCGCTGGTCAGTCCTTGCTGAAGTTTCTGGAGGCATCCAAAGTGGGTAATGCAGTCGACGTAACTGATTTCCTTCGTGTCATTGGCTCCTTGATGTACCTCACCAGGACCACCCGCGTTGATGTGGCGTTCGCTGTAATCTTCTGTCCCACTTCTCCGAGTGTCCTCGTGAGAGTCATATTGAGGCAACATTGAGGGTGGTGCGCTATGCCCTCTCCACCCCTCGTATTGGACTATACATTCGTGCGTAACCCTCAGTTGTGGTGGACGGTTTCACATACAGTGACTAGGTGCAGGATTCTGATGCTCACAGTCGTACAGGATATAGTTTTTAGGTTGGTTGAACTGCAGTCTCCTGGAAAAGTGGCAAACAAGGTTGTGTTGTACACAGCACTGCAGAGGCTAAGTATGTTGCTCTTGGTGTCGGCATGTGTGAGGCTGTCTGGCTGTGTCGTCTGTTGCAACAACTGTGTGTACCCATACGTTGCATCACTCTACGCTGTAACAATCAAAGCACGAAGGCAATTGCTGAAAATAGTGGCATGCATCACTCACGCACCAAGCACATCAATGTGGAGCGCCATTTTGTTCGTGAGTGCATTGCTGCTGGCATCATCAAGGTTGCTTGGGTGGACACACGCTCTCTGAGAGCTGACTTTCTCACAAAGGCTCTCAGTCGTAATGTCTTCAAAAGTGCTGTTCACTCCGTTGGTCTCATCCGTCCACATGACCCAAGTTGATTGGCCCTCGTACGTCTCTATCACCTCTCGTGATTCCCTCTTGTTGCCTTCTCATGTGTGTGTGTTGGTTGCCTGCGGTTCATGGGGGAGTGTTGAAGTTTGTTGGTCACTCACTACTCTGCGCCCTCTTGTCTCCCACACTGTGCACACATATCTAAAGATTAAGTAACGATAACCCTCCCTGGGAAGCATCACGCGAGTCCGTTCTGGCTGGAGCCTCTGACGCCTTCACGCTGCTGCTGGACCCTGGAGTGCCCGTGGCACATGTGTGGCAGTTGCATGATTTTCCTATGACTCCATGATGCGGTCATTGGTAGGGCTCGTGCATTCTCACTGTTGTGCCCTTCCTCATTCTCTCTTGCCTTGAGTGCTTCTGGGGGCTGCTAAATTCCCGGGTGCTGATCCTCAGGGGGCCACTGTGCCGGTCTTCGCCGAGCACTGGTGACTAGCCGCCCTAAGAATGTTCCGAGTGGTCGGGCTCGACCCCTGGGTGGCAGCACAAGCCCAACCAAGCGTGATGCTTGGTGTGGGCACGTGCTCACCGATGTGACCTTACTTCGCTCGCTCCCCCCACTATTGGTTGTCTCGGTGTAACTTGCAAGTGATTTCTTAGCAAGTCTCGGCAGCATCCATGGCGTGCCTCGCGCTTCATGTCTCTTTCCCTCTCCGCCTCATCCAACACACATAGGAAGCTTCCCAGTAACAACAAATTACACCGTATTCGTGTGAGGAACATGTAACCCAGAGGCCATAGAGGTTGTGCTATAGAAATTGAAACCTTCCACAAATGAACCCATGGAGATTCGCACTATTTCTTAAATGTTGACCCTCATTCGTTCGTCTTGCATGATCAAGGAAGTGGTTGTTAAATTAGTATTAAGAGTTAAAGTTTATTTCTATCATTGGGATATGAAAATGAAACATATAATTACATTTAAATGATGTTGGTATACAAGTATTGCGTAAAATATGTGTTCAATCATTGAAAAAACCTTAAATAAAAATAAGAAGCTGTATAAGAGAGTATTAATATTATAAAGAATACATAAAAAGTCACACATAAAGTCTAAAGTTTCAGAATATGCTCGAATGACAGTGCATTTTCCTTCATTCGGACCAAAGAATAAGGCAATTGGCACCATTTCTTCGACTGCCACGGAATTCGTGGCCTGGGCCAAGTTCGGATGATGATTTTTTGTATGTTTGAACAATATAGCCTCGCCGAGCGCGTTGATGCATTGTATTGAAAGGCCTTCCCGCAAATGCACGATACAACGTTATGCGCGGTAACTTAGCATATTCCATTCCCAAACTCCCGCGTGGATACATCTTGCAACAATTCGCTATTGTTGTATCTATTCTTCCAGGATTTGAACCCGCGACCTGTCTGTCAGCGTCCGATGTGTTGCGCTTCGACGCAGCCGTGGCGCAACAGCATCCTCGTCGGTCAGGGATTTCGTGGCGGTCCACACAGTCCTAGCGGTATGGTAGTGTAAGGTGACTCTGGCGCTCCCTCAACGGTCGACCAAAGGTAAGCCTACCTTATCATCCTTGAGGCTTTGGTACTCATTGCCTCATTTGCTATGGACAACAACCAACGCCGCGCAAATGCGCGACAGTCTCTCATTCGCCGTGCCATTCAGTACCGGGTACTCCTTCTCACGATGATGTGTGCCATGTTCGCTCATGTGGCGCGTCACATGCTGCTACGTTTGGACAGTCGCCCCATGCACACGAGTCGGTATGGCGGTTTGGCTTGGTTACATGAGCTACTTCATGGTCACCCACAGAGATTCTACAACATGTGTCGAATGACTACAGACACCTGGCATTCAATCGTCTCTTTCCTTCGGTCCAACACAACCTTGCGCGACACAAGACTCTCCGTGGACGAGAAACTCTTCTTGTGGCTGCAATGTGTGTGTCACGCCATGTCCTTTCGGGAGTTGTGCGAGAGGTTTCAACGTAGCTCCTCAACAGTGTCCAGTATCTTGCGACAAGTGGTCACGGCGCTCAACAGTCTCGCAAGCACTGCCATCCAACAGCACGGTGAGCACTGCCATCTAACAGCACGGTGGCGACGCTCCACCACCCAACGCGTGGAGCGGACACAGTGACTACATTCCTTGGTTTTCTGACTATCTTGGGGCTATTGACGGGACACATGTCCCCGTCATTGTCCCTAATCTACGTCACGGCTCCTTTGTGAACAGACACCAGCAGATCACACAGAATATATTGGCAGCTTGTGATGGTGACCTCAGATTCACATTTGTGACAACAGGCTGGGAGGGTTCAGCACATGACAGCCGCATGTTCCTTGACAGCCTCAGACGCTGGTTCCGTGTTCCACCAGGCAAGTTTCTCTTGGCAAATGCAGGTTTCCCCGAAGGTTATGGCCTGATGACACCCTTTTGCAGCCGGCGCTACCACCTGAACGAGTACGGGCAAGAGGCACAATGTCCACAAGATGCTGAAGAGCTATTTAACAAGAGACACGCATCAGCACGATCTATGATCGAGAGAAGTTTCGGCATAATCAAGGCAAGGTTCCACATTTTCCGGGGCATGCCCGCATACTCCCCCAACATGCATGCCCACATTCTGCACTCTTGCTTTGTGATGCATAATTTGATGCAACAACGACAGAATGTGGACTTGCAAGACATGGAAGATGTTCAAGTGGGTCGACGAGCTGACGTCAAGCACGGACCTCTGAGACAGGTGCATGTTGTGGGAAGGCGGCATGGTGATGCTTGGATGCGGCAAGAAAGGAATGAGATAGCAACTGCAATGTGGGATAACTATGGTGGTGACAATGGCAATGTCTCAGATGGATAATAGACAACATATTTTAAAACATTGCAAAGGTACAAGGTTCCCTAATGACTACCAATGTCCTCTTCGGCAGCAACCAGCGGACAGAAACCCACTTGCACCCTCATTCTCCCTTCCATCCGCACCCACTACCTTGGCTCCTGTAACCTCCACCTCCCCCTCCGTGCCATCAATCTTGCTCCCAGTGTTGTCACCAGCAGTGCTATGTGCGGGTGGCATAAGGTCACCCTTGAGGACACGCCACATGACACGAGTCCGCAATTGCCCAATCGAATGAACAAAGTCTTCACACAACTTGCTGTCTGCTTTGAATGCATCGAGTAGCACGAGCTTGTTATCAATGTGGATCCCATTATCCATGGATACAATACGTATCGCTTGGCCGTACGTCGTTGCGGGAAGGTCCTCGGAAATGATGCACTGCCCTTGGCTAGCATGCTTCATGAATTAATCAAACTGTAACATGTACCTATCCATGTTCGCCTTGCGGCGAACATTACGAATGTCATCTTCAGCAAGGTCCTTGTCCAATGGTCCATACACATCCCCACCCACGCCATCGTCACCAGTGGACACGACGTTGTCGCCACGTGCCCTGTTAGGAGAAAAGAGCTTCGTGGCCGCGTCATACCACGGCATGCACTTGCCCTCTAGCTTGGCCTGTTCCGGGTTGTTTTTTTTTCATTTCCTCCCACTTGTCAGGACTCAACTCAATCTGCCAAGAACGCCTATTCAGTGGTCCACCACTCTGACCCACAAGACCATATGCATGTTTCCAACGCGTACCAATGGTAGTGAGGCGGCTCCGCACTTGGCTGCGTGTCAGGCCACCAACGCCGTTGAAATCCTTGGCCAATGGCTCCACCACCTCATCGTACAATTTTGTCATCCACCCGGCCCATCCACGGAAGTGACCAACGTGCTCAACCGCACACTTCACAAGTGCCACGTCACGCTCCAGAGTCCAGAAACCCTTGCCAAGGGTCTGGCCTTGAGAGTGCTCGCTCACTGCCTCGGACCGTGATGGGGTAGGATCCTTGGGAGCCTCGATACGGGTGGTGCCCATGTTGGCTGTAACGGGTGCAGCCTTTGCGACAAGCACGTCCGGTAACGGAGCGTGGCGCTGCGAGCCTGGCGCAATACCTGTCGCTACGTAGCGGCTCGAGGACGGTGCCCATGGCACATGCGCGCCGCGAATGTAGGCGTTACGGTCTCCACTGACTAGCAGGCGCGTGTTGAACTCCGCGCGAGCGCCGGGCACTAGTTCACGTCCACCGATCAGTTCACGTTGGAACTGGGACCACAGGGGGATGTGGTCGTGTTCCTGTGGCTGCGAGAAGGAGGATGCAGCGGAAAGGTTGGGTGCACTACCGCCGGGGTTGCACTCTGTGAAGCCGGTGTTTGAAGATGCAGCCATGGTTCAAGGACGAAGGAATGTGATTGACTGGCAGGGTGAAGGAATGTCAAGGATACTAGACACTTATGTTCAACGGGAGTCTAGTGTTGCATAGAGGGACGGGTGACAGCCGGCGTGCACGGCGTGTCGCGATCCCTGTGCGGTCCGAGCTAAGAGGCGCTTCGATTCGAGTGTTTGCATTTGGATGTTCGAATTTGGAAGTATTCGAGTGAGTAGATGCTTTCAAAGAGCACCGTCGGATTCATCGAAACCGAAATGCACACAGTATTTGACACCCATCGATGAAAGACGATCCAAGCCCGTGTCGCGGTGTCATTTGTAGCCCTTTCAACATCGATTTTCAACAATCTGTCAGCGCGCGAAGGACTTCGATGCAAGATACATGAAGGATTTTTTTGCCGAACATGAAGTTACGTTGGGCGAAATGGATGAGCGAAAAAACCCTGATCGCCAAGTACCACGTCAGCTCGCTCATATCCACGTCACTTCGCTACCTCGTTAACGGCAAAAAATACCGCGGGAATGGATGTTGAAGATACAAAAAATCATCATCCGAATGCGGCCCTGGATAACACGTATAAAGTCGATGACGATTTTGGGGGTCTGTTAGGGTTCCGAAACATGACAAGTTACGTCAACGGCGCTGTTCTGTCATGCATTTTAAGTCGTGAAAGGCATGGTCATGAAATTTCTCACGATCGTTTCATTCAACGCGAGCATGCTGACCGCCGATGTACAGTTTCCTACGATGGACATTCCGGCGCTTGTTGCGATGGTCGTGATAAGTTGACGACCACGTCTGTGACGAACGGTTGAGAGGACGAGAGATGAGCGTCCCGATTTCCTGGATCGGGGCATGAGATGAGCGCCCTTTTTCAACCCGTGTCGTGCACGGCTGTGCCCGCTGTGCACGGCGTGCGTGCGCATGCGGCCCCAACCCCGTTGACCCCATGCGACCGACGCAGCGAACCACGAAGACCACGGCATCACTCGAGGGCCGGGTAGTGCTGGCGGCGCCGATGGGCGAGCACAAAAGGCCGCATTGCAATGGGGCAATGCGGGCACCACAGCGTAGCAGACAGCTCACCGCAAATAGCAACCCGGACGCAAACTAGCTCGCGGAGCTCTTGACGAACTGTGTGCCGGAGGAAAGTTGAGGTCTGACAGGAAGAGGGAGGAGAGTGGCGAGTTGCGGAAGAAAACTGCTTTCCAAGGGAAGGGACGAGGACGCCTACACGAAGACGACGCAGCGAACCTCCGCCTCACACGGGGGACCAGTTGCACACTGCGAATCACACAAGTGACGACTTCCGAGTCATAGCAGCATAAGAAACAGCGGCAGCAGCGGTAGCAGTGGAAGCACAGCAGCAGCAACAGCAACATCGAAAGCAGGGCATCCTTCGAAATCTCAGCCATGGCCGAGGGCCAGGTGGTCCACGTGTCAGTGTTGGGCGCTCAAGGGCTGAGAGACACGGAGTGGTTCACGAAGCAGGACCCCTACGTAGTGCTGGAGTATGGGCACCAGCGCTTTCGTTCCGCAACTGACATCGACGGCCACACAGACCCGGCGTTTAACTTGCACGTTAGCCTGCGCGTGTTCCCTAGCATGTATGAATTCACCCTGGTCATTTGGAACGAAAACAACCTGCGGGACGACAACGTCATCGGCAGCACCAGGATAGACATGCGTAGTGTACTCGCATCTGGCTTCGACGACAGCAGCTGGGCGGTGTTCAACGCGCAACAAGTGCACAAAGGATCGGTGAGGATCGTCATGCGTACCGAGGGAACGCACGCGGTTCCTCCTCCGCCGTTCAAGCCACACTCTGCGCCGTACGACCAACACCACTCCTCCTCACCGTACAGGCCACACCTCTTCGTTCCGTGCGAACCACACCATCCCACGCCGTATGAGCCACATCCCTCCGCGCCGAACGAGCCAGACCACTCCTCGCCATACGAGCCACACTCCTCTGTGCCCTACGAGCCACACCATTTCTCGCCGTTCGAGCCACAACCGGCCGCGCCGTACGTGCCTCAACCCTCCGCGCCGTACGAGCCTCAACCCTCCGCGCCGTACGAGCCTCCACCCTCCGCGCCGTACGAGCCACACCGCTCCTCCTCCATGCCACATCAACACCACAGGGCCGCTCACCCTTTCCCTTCACCGTTCTATCAGCAGCCTCACCACTCCATGCCGCGTCAATTTCGGCACAAGGCGCCTGGCCCTCCTCCTTCACCGCACCAGCAACCCCACTACTCATCGCCTCATCACTGTCATCAGCCAGCTGCTGACTCTGCTTCTCCACCATGCCAGCCGCAGCACTACTCCTCCCAGCAACATCAAACTGCAGCTCACCCAGCTCCAGCCTGTGGGCCCCCTCCGGCTTCTGCACCACCTGCCTCTCCGCATGGCTCTACTGGCGGCGTGCCTAGTGGTGGTCGAAACAGTGAAAACAGAGATAGGATATGGAACAAGGTGGGCATCGTGGCGGATGTGTTAGGAACAGCTGTTGGTGTTGCGTCTCTCGTGTTAGGCAGTTAAACCTTACGTGGACTAAGGTGTGCGCACACGTAGCATATAGATGATAGAGTCTCCAATGGCTGCTGTCATCATGCAGAAGCTGGTTGTTGTTCAAAGGAAACAGCAACAGCAACCTGCTTTTGCTTGCTGAGGTGAAGCTTTGGTGGGGTTTGCTCTTTCAGTCACCAGCTGTGACGTTGTTCCATAGGAACGCAAAGGGGTTCCCTCTTAGTCGGTTTTTCCTGCTGCATTTTGAATTGTAACAGTATTTCTGTAATTCTTTTGCATTGCCTTTCGCCCCTGGATGTTTCCAAGAAGGATTGTATTTTTGCATGCCAGACTATTCTGGTGTCTGATGATATCTGAGGCAAGAAGCTGGCTGAATATGGCTTCTCCGAACAGAGTAGCCATATTTGGCCTGTGCAGAATGGACCATGTACAGCGCTTCAGCACCTAGATCGCTCATTAGCCTAACCTGAAAAGAAGGCACAGCATGTCACGTTCTTTCTACTTGCGAAGGTATCAAGACTCATCTCCCAACCCTTGCTTCACTTTGCAGTCCGTCATCCTCTGAGTCTTCCATTACAAATTGTGTGGCCGAAACAGATGGCATGGAAGACGTTTTGTGCAACTCCATGTTGTGCGCATTGCCATCTACCAAGGCTTGCAGTGTTACTGCAGGAGATCTGCAGCTTCTCTACTCCATTGGTCAAATGACAGTCCGCAGCAGCTTGATGGTGCCTTTTACTCTGTAATTCTAGGTTAATCTTGCAGTAGGCAACGGTGTGCTACTCTTTAAGAAAATCTTGGAAAGACTGCTTGCACCCAATGAGCACGGTGATATGTATCACTATCTGCACAATGTTTTCCACCGTGGGGTCCACCAGGATCTGCTAAACTCCAAAGTTCATGACATGGCCCAACCAGCACACAATATGCTCTCCCATTAATTCCAAGGCACTCATGCATCAAGTGGTTCTTAAGAGAGGATAATGCTTCCCAAAAACTGCATTTTATCACACAACACCGGGTTCAAAGTTTCCTATGCATACATAACGTCTTTTAACAATGGAAGAAGCCGTACCACTATGGTGTCATAAGACTGGCGTGAATCTATTGAGCTAAAAAAGCAGCTTGCGACTGCAGAACCCATGCTTGGTGATGGTGATAAAGGAAACGATGACATGCGATGGCCAACCGCCCATGGTGAAGGAGAGGTAGCCCCCATATTCATGTAGAAAGCAGCGCACGAACACTTTGGACCACTCTTGCACATGCTGGATTATGTGGGCGATGGTCTGCTATGAAACCAAGACCAAAAAGGGATTTTTAAACCTCCTGCATGAAGAAACACTCTTTTAGCTTCTTTGTGTCCCATTGGTTTCCCAGCAATTTTTTGTTGGGTGGGGATAGCTCCAAAAACATCAAACATGCCCAGGGCTTTTATGCTAGCGTCAACAAACTCGTGAGCCACTGACGCGTGGCCATGTTTCACCACTCACCTCACCCTTGAAACTTTGTACAAGAAAGTGTTTTGTGAAGTGAAAAGAAAAGTGAACATTGACCAATCACCAAAGCTTTTCTGTTTGATGAAAGAACCTTTAGTCCTTTTATGTTTTAAAAGGAGATATCTGTGGGCTCTTGCCACTTCCATTCATGTTTATAGTGACGGAGACATTCATGGACACAAGAGTACACTATTTGGTACAATGCTTGTAGAGTGTATGAATATGGGCCAATTAACTTTACTCCGGATAACACCCGGTCATGCACAAGAGATGTGAATACGAGGTTCAGAGTTGAAGGACCTTCACCATCATCCTTGCAGTTGCATAGCCATGAGGAAAGAGTTAGCCATGGCAACTGGGAACCTGCGCAGATGCACAAAATGTTTCCCGCAAGTGCTGAATGTATGAGAGAGAGAAAAAAATGAAGAATCAGAAGCAGAGACGGCAGGCAAGGGAGTTCCTGGATTTTGAGTGAGTCAATGAAGATGATGGAAAAGCAACTTCTTCTGGTTCTGAACTTGTCCGTGCCATGTGTTTCATGATTGGTGCTCCATTTGAAGATCTGATAGCACCGGTGGAAAGATTTGTCCATAAGGAAAGGCAAACGAGACTTTGGAGTCGCACATCTGTAGTTAATTATCTCGGCCTTTGCGGCGCGAGAGTTTAAAAACTCGTCCGGCTCTTCCGGATGAGAGTACGGATACCCGACTAAACAGTGCTCCTTTTGTTGAAAATCACCTCAAAACAGTCTTTCGTGTCATCCGTCAGTTGTTTTCCAGAACAGACTGCCTGCAACTCCTACTGGTCGTCCCCGTTGGATGATTCATCGGACGGCGAAAGGGAAAAACGTCAGCCAAAAAAGAAACGCAATGTGAAGTTGGCACAAAAATTCTTCATGATCAAAACCCCCCTACTTCTTTAATGGATCTGGTCCGCAAACCCAAGTTTGTATGTGCAATTATTCTCGCGTGGGTGACAAGGCCCCTGCCAGCGGTACAAATACAGTGCCTCGGTGGCAGATAAGGTATGAGGAGAGTGCTCCAAACCCTCGCGACTCCGCTATCCTTAATTCACAGTTGGATGCCTCTTGAATAAGACTTCTCTCTCAAACCCCAGTTCGCTCATAGAGAACTTTCGTCAAACGCCAAGATTGTTCATCGCAGATAAATGGGACCTTCCAGACGGAGTTCTGACCAGAAAACGTCTGCACATTTCGACTTCAGTCATTGCGCAAGTTTCAGGAATTTTCTACTCCCGGTTGAAATTTTTCTTGTGCAGCGGTTTGTAAGTCGTGTAGGACGAGGATTGGTTCTTTGGATGAGAGTATTGCTTACCCTTGGGTTCGAACACGGGAGCTTGCATTCTGGACGCCTATTTGAACAGAGTGTCTGTAATTTTGCCGTACCCAACTGTTCATCCGGGATTCTAAAATCCCGCTATTCTGCCGTACCTGGTGACCGTACTCTCGGTACAGTCTCGACGCGCTTCCAGACCTCCAATTTCTCTCGTAGCGCAAGTCTCGTTTGCCATTCCCTATTTGTCCATTAGCATGGTGTGATCCAAGTTTCAGCTAAGTCCAACGGCTTGATTTGGAGCAAGGTGAATGACGAATGCGGCATAGTTTGTGTCCAAAATAGGACATGTCTTGGCACTTGGTTTGTGGGGCAAAGCTGCAAGAAGGCCGGGCACCCTCCCAACCTACTCTTCCTACTGTACAGCTGATGCACCGACAGGAGATGTTACACTAACCAGGGCCACCTTGCGGGCTGGACTGCAGCTCCAGTCACAGCCACTTACCATATCCTCATTCTGAGAGTCTAGGGGTGAAGAGCACATATGTATTTTCATTAACATCACTAAAGCACAGCATGGTTTGAGAATGGAGCATCAGGAGGTTTGGCCGGTAGAGAACTGCTGACTTGGTGCAAGGAGGAAGGCCTGAGAATGGAGCGAGACTGGAGAGTCTCACTCGATGCCCAGCGACATCAAGGGAAAGATAACATCTTTATAAATGCGATGCATTTTCAACTGGAAATTTGGGAGAGAACCTGAAGATCGCATCTATGAAGACATTGAGGGACAACCGGTGGATCAAGGCACCACTCGACGGATTGATGGCCGGCTGTCGAGATAACAAGGGACAGACTGGTGTATCGCTTACCAACAGACGGGCAGACTGATGGCATCCAGCATATCTCCGAAAGATCCATCAAACATGGACAGTGGATCTTGAGGAGGATGCTGGAAGTCATACGGTCTAGCCTGGCTTGTTAAGTGAAGGCTTCGGACAGCATCCAGAAGATATGTGAACGAATACCCATTTCACACGAATAGCGGCCAGTTTTCACTTATCTGATTCTCTAGCTGTAGGTAGCATAAATAGGCATTCAGATTGTTTTCCTTCTAGATTTCTGTGTACTTAACCGCTCTAGGCCTGCAGCACACTGATGGAGACAATCTAGAAGTATGAGGTCTTGATTTAGACTCTTTGAGCATGTACCTTGTGTAACTTCTTGCCAAATTTTACGGCTGTCTCTTTATGGAGTAAATCTAGAGTTAATGGAGTTTATCAAGCTTCCTTGTATTTCTTTCAGAAGTATTGTATGCTCCTGATTCAAGTTAACCTCTGAGACTGATCCTGTTTTCAGCATTTGGTATCAGAACAGGGGCCTAAAAATCTTCTTAAATATGCCTCTCAATGGTTTGAGAGGATCAGAAATGTTAAAGTGGTGAAATCTCATATTACTTGGTGGCCACAGGAATTTCTTACTACAGGACTCAGTGTTCAAGCTGCTTTGAAATCAGAATCTTCAGTCTGCCAACTGGTGCAAGCCTGCACCATCACTTTGACGTCACCTTCACGCCTGATCTGCTGACCACAGTTTCAGTTTCTGCATGCAGAATCAGCAGCATTAACAGCAGAAGGTCCATCAGCAAGAGCAATAACAACATCGGCTTCAAATACCAAAGTGTTCAACATTTCTGCTACCTACCTTTGTAGTACGATAAACAAAAGAATACAACCAGGTGCCATCATCTCAGGATGGTTAAATAACCATGCCACTGCCAGTTTGAAATAGCTGCAACAGTCGCAGTGGCAAGCAGCAGCAGCAGCAGCAGCAGCAGCAGCAGCAGCAGCAGCGATGGCAGCGACTGCTGCACAGAGGCATCCACCTGACAGCACCTTTTTCTGAAGCCAGAGAACAAGTATAAGATACGTACCAATCACTGGCGTGCAGAATTTCTAAAGTGAAAAGGTGTCCTGAAGTCACCATCTTTGAAGGTGAAGGATATCATCAGTGGACCAGTGATATGAAGCTACTACTACTGCCATAGGACCTTCGGGAATTAAAAAGGGGTAAAAGAATGCAAAATACAGGGAGCCTATAACTTTTGGTCGACCTGAGTATTGCAGAAGGCGGCAGAACTTTGAATTTATCTCTTTGAAAATTTTCGCCAAGGTACAGAGTTGTGCTACAAGAAAACAACATGAACAATTACCCTCAAGAGGCCTGGTACGCACTATGGAACTTTGTTTTTGCACTGAACTTTGTCCTCGGGCACTCATTCAACATCAAGATGCAACGACACCAGACTGTACCAAACCATGTTCCGCATCTCAACTTTCTACGGGAGAAACTTCAAGAAATTGGTGTCGATATTTCAGATGTAGACTTTGCCCCTCCTTCAATCAATTCCAAAGAGTTGCTAAAACATCAGAGATAATGATACCAAGGTGTTAAAAAAGATTGTTTCTGGAGCAGCTTCCATGCATCCAGACGATCTGCTTTTTATGCTTTAAGGAGGAAAGGACCCAATCTCAAATCAATTGTTGATTTATTAGTTTGTGGTGAAAAGCACCATGCAAGACAGGCAGGTCACCGTGACCCAGATCTTTCTAGGAGCAGCTTCCATGCATCCAGACGATCTGCTTTGTGTCCTTTGACAAAAGATAAGCACCAAGGCAATAATGATGAAAAATAAAGATCTGATGGAAAACGCTGGAAATGTTACAGCTATGGGCACGTGCTCTACTTCTGCCCCTTACTTCAAGACCGATGGAAACACAAATAACTTACTTAACCACAGCCGCAACTACACTTTCCAGAGCTGCAATGACCAAAAAACTCATTTCATCTTCATGAAGAGAGTAAAGACAATCAGCTTCCAGTAAAGTATCACAGCTGAAAGCAGAATGTGACTCATTCAGTGGTGACGTTCTTTTGGAGATGGCCATGATTGGTGTCATGGAGATTTGCTCAAAGGTTAAAAGCACAACTTCGGACAATTTCATGGCATTGGTGTCCAATACACAATTATCCGTGTCAGATTCAACCCCATCCATGGTCAGAGGCACTAATGTCAGTGTTACCACCGGAAGAACAGACTCCTTACCCAATCTAATAACTTTTTACCTCGTCAGCTGAATCACAATCTGTCACCATACATACTCCGGCCTCTGGCAACCGTGGCACGTGCCCAGCTGTCTCCTACAACATTACATCAGCTCCCCATGTTTCTCCAAGTGAATTCAGCAGTCATGAATCCTCTGGAGCAGCCCATTATTCAACAGACTAAAACCAGAAAGGTGTTCTAATCCAGTCTCAAACTGCAATACTAGTTGAGAGCCTCCAGCCAGCCAAAGCATCGGATGTGGATGCTGTGACCATACCACTTGAAATCAAATTTCCGGGCACATTCAGATTGGATTCAGCCACATCTCTACTTCTCCTCCATCACATGCAGCCTTGTATTTCTCCCTCATATCTTAACACATTACAGTGGTGGCTTGAGCGTGGCTATCTACATCTCTAACTCTACATTTGGATGGGTCCGCATGGAACTGTAACTATTGTGCACATTTGTGAGCCTGTCCACCCTGATGGGCCGAATCATGTACATCCTGTATATTGAGCTATTTTCCCCAACATTGGGATGGGATGAGGGCATAACACAGGGCGCAATGGGAAATTTTCCCTTTTGTGATTTTCCACTTGCGTTTTTCATGGTGTCATTGACAGTGATGACGGTTGTGTTCACAGAGGGCTGTTGGTGATGTTGCTGGAACTACCGGTTTTTCTGGACCTTTTGGACAGCGGTGATATGACAGTGATTTTCTCTCCATGGCTTCAGTTGTGTTTGGTGGTATTGGCGTCGCTGGTCAGTGGCAGCTGCCAGAAGCAATGGGGCTCACCTCCGCTGCACTGGTCTTGGACCTCATACTGCACCGATGCTCGCAGCAGTGGCGGCGGCAGTGGCAGTGGCTGCAGCAATAGACGTGATGGCGCCTGTGATGATGATGGTGCTTCAGCCTTTTGTGACATCCAGGCACAACGAAGACGGCCTTGGCTTACAATAGCCTTGGCCCTGGTGTTGGACGCAGTTTCCACAGCAGCGGCTATGGTGGTGCAGGTGATGATGACACCACTTGCGTGCTGGCTGCCATGGTGGGTTGTCTCTTCAGGGTGGGTCCAGCGGGAATAGTAGGTAGGCACTGGTTACT
>SZWC01004817.1:58506-72203 GCA_023375785.1 Penium margaritaceum | reverse complement strand
GGTGGAGGTGGAGGAGATGGAGGTGGAGGTGATGGTGATGGTGGAGTGGGAGATGGAGGTGGAGGTGAAGGTGGAGGGGGTGATGGAGGGGGAGGAGATGGAGTAGAGGGAGGAGGCAGAGATGGGGAAGGAGATGGAGTCAAAGATGAAGATTAACAACTACCAGGATCAGGGGAGCTTGGGCCAGTACGGAAGATGACGCATCAACGTGACTCCGGATAATCAGTTTGGAAGTTTGTTGAATGATATGCACCTTGTCCACTGGCTAGCTGGCTGGCTGCTCGAACAGACAAGGCATGCACTGCTCTATGGAGTAAGTCCCCTTGGTCTGTTCTTTGATAGGCCAGGAATGCACTGCCCGTAATGGGTATGTCCCCAGGAGATCATCATAGGAAGCACACGTTTGTGGCCTAGTTGGAACAGGAACCAGAGCTCATGGATCGCGGGTTCGAACCCCGCGACAGCCGTAGTTCTCTTTGTGGCCCAAAGTGGGACAGGAAGCTTCTAGGATACTTACTAGAAACTACCTTGAGGATGACACTTGGCGGTCTTAGGACGCGCCAAGTAGGACTGTAGGTTGAGGTTGGCTCCTGCAGAGCCACTACGAGCAGAAGCAGTACCAAAGCTCTTTAATCATGAAATCATGTACCCTGTATGCATCCATTTATAGTTCTTGTCATTGAGACTCCTCACAAAGTGTCCAACCAAGGGTAGACACCAAAGACCTTCATGCAGACTTTGTGAGGCTACAAACCAAACAAATCTAAAGTGTGGATCCCTCATTTGAGGGTGATATGTTATCTTGGTTGCAATACCAAGAGCAGTTGGCGGCCTCCCATGTCGGGACCCGTTTTCTAGACCGTTACTATCGGGCGCATTGACAAAGGGTTATGGGCCCACACTTTTGTTTCCTAGTCACGCTTCCAAGACCGACTCATGCATGGTCTTGCAAGGCACACAGGTACAACAGGGACACGAAGATTGGATGGCTCCAATCTGCTCCATCGGCTTCTTCAAGTAGGGGTGAGGCACGTGGCGGACTAGGGGACAAAGAATAGCTCTGTCCATGTTGGACAAGACCCTCGAGCTCCAACGGGATAAAGCTCTACTCCTTTAGAAGGTGGTACGGCCCAGAGTCTGTTCTCTCATGACGGCACCATCGCCTTAGGCGATCATCGGCAAGAGGGGTATGCAACGGAACCAACTGCGCCTTTGACAATGGTCGCAGTCAGCAGCCTCATTAGCCTCCTCGGCCTCAACGAAGTAGAGTAGAAGCAAAGCAGAGAAGAAGAGTAATCGCCAGAAATGGCGGATCCAACGCAAGCCCGCCTTGAGACAGGTATGTCCAAATTCACGGAGACATGTTTTTCCTTGTGGAGAAGGCGGTTTGAGATTATCATGAACGTGCGCGGCTACCTCGACATCCTAAACGGGAAAAAGATAGAACCCGCCGATGCAACAGTGACTATGCATGCGGCTAACCTTGTCGCATGGACAACAAAGAACAACATGGCTCTCTCCATACTTGTGACGTCCATCAATGAGACTCAACACTCCCACATCACAGGATGCATGTTGGCTGCCAAGGCCTATGCAAAACTCTCACGCATGCTGACTCTTCATCTTGCAAAGGTTGATGTCAATGAGGGTGAGCGAAGGAGAATTGATACCCGCATTCTGCAGTCGTTCGATAACGTGCTGCAAGAGGTCCAGAAAATGGAATAGAAACTCGAATCCAACATGCGTGCCATGATCCTTCTGATGGCACTATCGGAAAGCTGGGGGTCCTTTATCAGCGTATCTGGCGATTGGAAGGAGGAAGAACTGACGTATGAGGCTGTCGCCAAACACGTTCGCAACCAGTCCATGCCACACGGTGACAATGAGGCAAACATTTCAGCCTATGCCTCTTGCTTCATTGGACAAGGTGCAAGCTCTTGCTCCACTGAAGGCAACAGTGGAAGCGGGGGAGTGGAGGGAAAGGCAATGGTGGCGCGAAGAGTTCCAAGAAGCCCATCAACTGTCACAACTATGGCAAGGCTGGGCACTGGTCTAGGGATTGCCGTAGTCCTACGAAAGAAGGCGGGATCAAAGGTGGGAAGGAGCTCACCAACATGATGGCTGAAGGGTTGCCCATGAAGGGGGCAGCGCTCCTTAGGCCCAAGGCTTTCGACCTTGACTGGAGCACCAACCACTACTCCTCAAAAGAGAAGGGTGGATTTGTCTCCATGGCCGAATCTGACATGCACATCAAGTGTGCAAATGGCAGCGTCGTCCAAGCGATGGGCAAAGGAGACAAGTGTCAGAAACTGGGGTGAAGTTCCAATGTGGCCCGACGATTCTTCTGTGATCATGGCTTGTTTTGTGCGGGTTGGTTCTGAGTCTAAGCGTGAGCTTTCTGGTCACCTCACGATATGTTTCCGGGAGTGAAAACAGATGCGAGACAGTCACTTTTGCGAAGGGAAGAACACAATTTTGCATTAGCTTTTTAACAAAGACATGATCTAAACATTTGTAGGGATAGTCATGAGCTCTCCAACGCACAAAACCATGCGCAATTCGGATCATCGTAGCTCCTGCTAAAGCCCAGCACCCCAAACCAGCCACTCAGTCGGCGGCGTACACCACATCGCCCGCCAAGGCGCCCTCATACATCAAGGTTCCATCAAAACGCCATTCTGGGGGTGCAGATGTCCCTAAGTGTAGCGGCGGTACCCCTCGCACCTTTGGGGTCTGTTTTGATGAGTAAATCATCGTGTTTGGTGATGGGGATTGACGTGGTTCGAAACCTTCTTCGCGGACCTGCAGTCGGAATTTTGACTGAAGTCCCGAGTAACAAACTGTACTACTGAGTTTCTGACTCCAAGCTAGGATTTTGGCCAAGTCCCCCAGTAACAAAACTGCACTACTCAAATCCGGCGGATCATCCACCAGACGCCTCGGCAGTCCTTCTGGGGAAAAATCCTTAGATGGCATTCTGTTACTCGTTCCGGTCAATTATTCACCGGCAGTCGAACCGCCGTAAACTCCTAGAGTCACCGCGCACATTGCAACTTTAGAAGCCCATATCTCCCTCGTTACTTGTCCGATTCCGGTGAAACAACTTTCATCGGAGTAAGCAACTCGTCATCTTTGAGGGAAAATCCTTCATTTTAAGATCCGTAATCCCCAAGTCACCAGATCAAATGACGTGGAATATTCTCTCTCTGGCGGTTTGTCGGCACCTCCCGGCGTAGCACATGGGCATGCTGAGGGGCAAATCTTCTACATTCTCCGCCTTGCACCTGCCATGCCCGCTGCTTCTGCTTGCTCACACTCATCTTCCGCTGCGCCCTCTAGCCCATCGTAGCTGGTCATCCCAAGTCCGGCCATGCTCAATGCNGAGTAAGCAACTCGTCATCTTTGAGGGAAAATCCTTCATTTTAAGATCCGTAATCCCCAAGTCACCAGATCAAATGACGTGGAATATTCTCTCTCTGGCGGTTTGTCGGCACCTCCCGGCGTAGCACATGGGCATGCTGAGGGGCAAATCTTCTACATTCTCCGCCTTGCACCTGCCATGCCCGCTGCTTCTGCTTGCTCACACTCATCTTCCGCTGCGCCCTCTAGCCCATCGTAGCTGGTCATCCCAAGTCCGGCCATGCTCAATGCGTGCCGGTCCACGGGTTGCGCTTTGGTCAAGCAAACCGCAAGCATGTTGTGCATGCTGCGGTGCTGCAGCACCACCTGCCCCTTTTCAACCATGTTCCGTGCGTAGTGATAACGCACGTCAATGTGCTTTGTCCTCCCGTGCTGTGTTGGGTTGTCGGTCAGCGAGATTGAGCCGGTGTTTTCCTCTTGCACCGCCGTAGGCTCCTGCTACGGTGCGCCCTGCTCCCTCAGCCACCTGCGGAGCCACACCGCTTTCTTGACCACCTCGGCCAGCGTGATGTACTCTGCTTCCACTGTGGAGGTGGCGATGCGATCTTGCTTCCTACCACACCATAAGACTGCTGCATTAGTGAGGAAGAACACGTAGCCGGATGTGGACTTCCGCTTGTCCACATCGTCAGCGTAGCCTGCATCTGTATAGCAGACCAGACGCAAAGGGTCCACCCATCCCTTGTTGTCAAAACTGAAGCGCGCATGCCGCGTCGCCTACAGGTAGCGGAGGATGTGCTTGACCGCCATGACATACATGAGGCTTCCCACTGCCGATTGGTAGGAGACCCCTGCCACATCCTCCAACTCATCTTTTGTTTGCGGTGCCATTGCCGCACACAATTCACAAGTCGTGGAGACCGGACTGCCAACTGGTTTGTAGTCCTCCATGCCGTACCGCTTCAGCACCTCGGCCACGTATTTTGCCTGTCCCAGCTCAAGCGTGCGCGCCCTCCGGTTCCGCATGATGCTCATCCCGAGGTAGTACTCCAGCTCCCCCATGTCCGACATCTTGAATCTACTGCTCTACTGCTCTTTCAGCTGTACTACTGCTCTTTCAGCCGCTGTAGGTTCGGCAGATCCGTCGAGCACAAAATCAGGTCATCCACGTAGAGTGCAACGATCTGATGGAGCGGTTTGTCGCGCCGCACGTACACGCTGTGATCCGCCTCACAGCGCTTGAAGCCGAGTCGTGCCATGAAGTTGTCCATCTGTTGGTACCAGCATCTGGGTGATTGTTTTACCCCGTACAAGAACTTCTGCAGCTTGCACACCTTGCCCTCCGGCACCTCCACCCCCTCTGGCACCTCCATGTAGATCTCTTTGTCTATGGTGCCGTTGAGGAGGCCATCTTTACGTCAATTTGGTGGAGCTCCATGTCCTTTGTGGTTGCCACCGCAAGGATCACCCGGATGCTCGTGAACTTGGCAACGGGAGTGAACGTCTCATCGTAGTGCTCGCCCTTATGTTGTGCGTATCCCTTCGCCACCAGCCGCGCCTTGTACTTGTCAACCACACCTTCCTTTGTGAACTTGGTCTGAAAGACCCACTTTGATCCGATGACCTTGGCATCTTTTGGCTTGTCAACGAGCTCCCACGTATCATTTTCCGTGACGGACACCAGCTCTGATTTGATGGCTGCGTCCTATTGATCCCCTTCAGGACATGCAAGCGCAGGTTGCACGGTAGTCGGCTTCGTTGATGCAGCCAGCATGCACCGTGTCATACCTATCCATTGACTGGTGCTTGCGTCAAAGAGCTTCCCCACGTTTTTCTGACTCCCGCTGCGGCGCGGTAGTTTTGGTGACGCATCGTTGCTCTGCTGGGATCCCTCCGACTCACCACGCTCCGGTGAATAGTCAACCCAAGGATCTTTCTTGCTCTGTTGCGATCCCCAAGGATCTTTCTTGCTCTGGCAAAAAATTTCCCGAATGACTGGCACATCTGGTGGACTTTGCACCGACGCCCGATGCACACTCTGCCGGGAGTGCGCGCCTTGGCACCCTCAGTGCCAAGTCCTCCGGATCCTTCCGGTGGATCTCCTCATCAGCTTGATCATCATCAGAGTCCTCCGCAATGGTTGCCAGTGCTGGTGCACCTCTCTGGCGTCCGCCGGCTCCTTCTCGTAGTCAAGGAGCTAGGATTCGGTCTGATGCTGCATCCTCAACTTCGGCGTCCGTCGGCTCCTTCGCGTAGTCAAGGAGCTAGAACCACTCTCCCGTCTTTGGAGAGTCCACCACGTCCACGTCGTTGCTGCTGATATAGCTTTTCCGCTCTTCAAACTCAACATCTCGGCTGCGGATTACCTCCTCCTTGCACATGTCATAGAGAATGTACGCCTTATGCATACTCTTATAGCCAAGGAAGAGGTACGAATTTGCCCGCGGCTCCAGCTTCGTGTCGCGCCTCTGTGCAGCCGGCACCACTACATGCACCTTGCACCCGAACACTTTCACGTGCGTCACACTTGGCTTGCGCCCGCTCCAAACCTCTTGCGGCATCTTCCAGCCGCTCTTCCCCTTTAGCACCGCTGTAGGAGTGAGGTTGATGGTGTAAGTCACCGCCAAGAAGCTTTACAGCAGTTTCGCATCGACCAACATGGTCCGTACCATGTTCAGCAGTGTCTGGTTCACCCGCTCCGCCACCCCATTTCAGTGAGGTGAATACGGTGTAGTTTGTTCCCATTTAATGCCCCGCTGCTTGATCCACCTGCTACAGGCCACGTACTCTCCGCCATTGTCACTGTGTAGTGCTCTGACCTTCTGGTCAGTCTGCCTCCCCACCGCGGCGACATACTCCTTCAGCCGGTCGAGGACCTCGCCTTTCCACTTCATGAAGTATACGTAGAGTTTTCTGCTGTAGTCATCAATGAAGGCGACAAAGTAATGCGCGCCACTCTTTGAAGTCGTCTTGAATGGTCCGCACACGTCGCCCTGCACGACCTCCAGCAGGTCCGAAGCGCGATTCACGTTTTCGTTGAACGGTTTGCGCCGTGCCTTGCCCAAAATGCAAGGCTCGCGCTTTTTGTGCTTTGTTGCATCTATCGCCTCTTCCGCACCGTTAATGAGGATACCGCGTACCAGTTCACACTTTGCCATCTCTTTATTGATTGTGAGTGAGGAATACCCCAGTCATCGGTCCCAGAGCTCCAGATCAACTCCCCCTCCTTTGGCCAGGTTGACGGTGCGCTCTTGCAAGTTTGCTGAATCTGTCAGAATGGGGATCACCTTGGTCTCTATGATGTAAAGGCCTCCCTCGTGCTTAGCCTCCAGCATGGGCTCGCTGCCACCATCCTTCTGCACGACTGCCCCTCTTCTCCTAAAGAGCACCTTGTACCCCTTGTCAGTCAGGCGGCTGACACTTAGAATGTCAGCCAAGCCGGGTACGCACTGCACGTCCTTGATGACGCGCTGTACCAGCTTTCCACCAACCACCACCTCCACGTCCACGTCTCCTTGGCCAGCCGCCGGCTCAACCTTATCGTTCGCGACCACCATGGATTTGCTGGACTTGGTGTAATTAATGAACCCAACCTTCTCCACCTGGGTATGCTCCTCCGCTCCGGAGTCAAGGCATCGCCGGTTCGCCTTCTTGAGGTAATGGTTTTGAGTGTCGCTGAGGAGCGCCTTCTTGCCTTTGGCGTCCTTGTTGCCAGCCTTTGCCTCCTCGGTGCACTCACGGGCCCAGTGGCCCTCCTTGCCGTAGTTACGGCACGCATCCTTCTTGGCTTCCTTCACGTCGCCGCCATGTCCGCCACCTCCCTTTGGCCCCACTTCCGCCACTGCGCATTTTGGTGACGAGGGCCGATGAGGACGACGAGGACTCTTGGCAGCTCCGTCTCTGTGCCTCATTGCGGATGTACTCTACGACCACGCCATAGGTGAGCTTGTCTTCTGTCCATCCTCTCAAGACGGTAATGAGAGGGCTTCAAATGTCAGGAAGGGCCATGAGAAAGGCCATCGCCTGCAGCTACGTGTCGATCTTCCACCCCACGTCATTGCACTGTGAGGCGAGTGGATCAATCTGCTGCATGGCAGTGATGACAGCATTCACCTCCTCGATTCTCACTGTCAAGAGTCCCTTCATTGCAAATGTTTTGTTTCCCAACGACTTGGATTGANGGCGTCCTTGTTGCCAGCCTTTGCCTCCTCGGTGCACTCACGGGCCCAGTGGCCCTCCTTGCCGTAGTTACGGCACGCATCCTTCTTGGCGTCCTTCATGCCGCCGCCATGTCCGCCACCTCCCTTTGGCCCCACTTCCGCCACTGCGCATTTTGGTGACGAGGGCCGATGAGGACGACGAGGACTCTTGGCAGCTCCGTCTCTGTGCCTCATTGCGGATGTACTCTACGACCACGCCATAGGTGAGCTTGTCTTCTGTCCATCCTCTCAAGACGGTAATGAGAGGGCTTCAAATGTCAGGAAGGGCCATGAGAAAGGCCATCGCCTGCAGCTACGTGTCGATCTTCCACCCCACGTCATTGCACTGTGAGGCGAGTGGATCAATCTGCTGCATGGCAGTGATGACAGCATTCACCTCCTCGATTCTCACTGTCAAGAGTCCCTTCATTGCAAATGTTTTGTTTCCCAACGACTTGGATTGATGGATGGCACAGAGTTTTTGCCAAGCCTTGGCTGCTAGCTTGCAACCCTAGAAATAGCCCCACTATGACTTGGCCGTCCTGGACACCAGCAGCATGAGTGCCTCTGTGTTCTTCTTTGCAAAGGCCTCCATCTGCGCTTCTGTCGCCGTCGCTTCGTCGAGGACTTTCGTTCCCTTCATGACCTCCAGCAGCCCCTTATGCGCGAGGTGCAGCTAAAAGTGGCACATCCATAGCCCGTAGCCAGGGCTACCTGCATACTTCTGGATGGGCTGTGTCTCCTTATGCGCTATACATGCAGTCTTCAACTCCGGGACCTCAGAGCTTGACGGCGATGTCATCCCCGATGACGATCCTATCTGCCGCGAAAGCCGTGAACGATTTGTAGACCGGTCAGGACTGTGGGCGCATAACCCTTTGTCAAAAACTGGGGTGCAATTCCAATGTGGCCCAACGGGTCTTCTGTGCTTGTTGCTTGTTGTGTGCGGGCTGGTTGTGAGTCTAAGCATGAGCTTTCTGGTCGTCTCACGCTATGTTTATGGGAGTGAAGAAAGATGCAAGACAGTCACTTTTGCAAAGGGAAGAACACAATTTTACATTAGTTTTTAACATGGACATGTTCTAAACATTTGTAGGGCTAGTCATGAGCTCTCCAACGCACCAAACCATGCGTGATTCAAATCACCGTAGCTCCCGCAATGTCAGCGGAAGCGCAGCACACGAAACCAGCCGCTCAGTTGGCGGCGCCCACCACGTCGCCCGCCTAGGCGCCCTCACACATTAAGGACCCATCAAAACGCCATTTCGGAGGCACAGATGTCCCTACGTGTAGCGGCGGTGCCCATCGCACCTTTGGGTTCTGTTTTGATGAGTTAATCATTGTGTTTGGTGATGGGGATTGATGTTGTTCAAAACCTGTTCACGGACCTGCAGTCGGAATCTTGACTACCGTACTGCGGCCTACATTCAGATAGTCATTTGCGAAGGAATTGCTTTTTGGTTTATTTCAAACAACTGTGGCCGAATTTTCACACACTGGCTACAAGGCCTCAAGGAGTTATGGGTCTCTGAAATTCATAAATGTTCAGAGGACTACAACAAAAGTGCATGCTAACAACCAAAATCAAGTGATTAGGGTATGTTTTGCTTGCTTTTCCCCCTTTGAGAGCTTTGTGCGAGCATGAATTGAGACTGTTTATTTTCAGAACTTGTTTTGGAACGAATTTCTACACACTGGCTACAAGGAGGGAACCTAATTATGCAACAGTGTCGAGCCCAAGGGTATTTAATTTTTATCCGAATTTAGCCGGCGGTAGGGTAAGTCCTCGAGTAACAAACTGTACTATTGAGTTTTGGACTCCGAGCGAGGATTTTGGCTAAGTCCCCCACTAACAAAACAGCACTACTGAAATCCAGCGGATCATCCACCGGACGCCTCGGCAGTCCTTCCGGAGCAAAACTCCCAGATGGTGTTTTGTTGCTCGTTCTAGTCAATTATTCACCGGCAGTTGAACCGCGGCCAACTCCCAGAGTCGCCGCACATACTACAACTTTGGAAGCCCATATATCCCTCGTTGCTAGTCTGATTCCGGTGAAACAACTTCTACCGGATTAAGCGACTCATCATCTTTTAGGGGCCTCTATTTTAGGATCCAAGAAATCCTCAAGTCGCCAGATCCATCGACGAGGAATCTCCTCTCTCTGGTGGCTCGCCGGCACCTCCCGGAGCCACACTTTGGCATGCAGAGGGGCAAATCTTCAACAACAAGGTGATCACGTTCAACGTGAACGGGGTCGAGAAGGAGGTAAATCTTCAAAGAGTGGTGTACATGTCCTCCTTCGCAGCGAACTTGCTCTTGGTCTCACAAATCACCGACAACAAAATGACCGTGGAATTCACCAACAAGGAAGCCGTGGCCCTAAAAAACGAGGGCATCCAGATTCTGTACACCAAAGTTGACCTCATGCTTCAAGTTCCAAGAGTCGACGGCCTCTACGTGCTTCAAACCAAAGTCACCTGATGAAGGAATAGCATGTGCCACCAAGACACTTGCAAGGAAGCCAAAGGATGCACCGCCAGCGGCCACTGCGGCCGCCACATCAACCAAGGACACTGATGCTGAGCTATGGCACCGGCAATTTGGCCACGTGGCAAACAGCATGCTGCAGAAGATGCAAGAGCAAGAGGTGGTCCGCGGAATGGAAGGGTGTACCATGAAGCATGGAGAAGGGTGTATGTTGTGTGAACCATGCCTCCAAGCAAAGGCAAAGAAGAAGTTGTTTGGGAGAGGAGGACTCAGAATGTCTTGGACCTGATCCACAGTGACATGTGCGGACCCTTTTGCACGACGTCTAATGGAGGAAGAAAGTACAACTTGACTTTCATCGACAATCACAGCCACAAGTTGTGGATCTACTTCTTCAAAACAAAGGGAGAGGTCAAAGAAAAGCTCCTTGAGTTCGTTGCCATGGTAGAGCGGCAAATGTCAAAGAAGGTGAAGACGATCCAGAAGTGACAATGGGGATGAGTACAAGGCATGCAAGCCTTGGCTCAAGCATCATGGAATCTGCCACAAGCAAACCACCCCTTACAATATCCAAAGCAACAGCGTGGCCAAGAGGATGAACCAGACCCTACTTGGCATAGTACGAAGCATGCTCTTTGACGCCAAGCTCCCACCTCGCTTTTGGGTTGAAGCTGCAACAACGGTCTGCTACCTCTTGAACCTCACACCAACAACCACCTTGCGGAAGCGTGGAAAGGAGCGGGACAAGCAGCTCAAGACCCCAAAAGCAGCATGGTCGGGAAAGATACCCAACGCCTCTCATCTGAAGGAATTTGGGTCAACTGCATAGGTGAAAATCCAGTAGGGAGAACGTGGAGGCAGGCTGGACGCACGTTCCAAAAAGTGCGTCATGGTTGGGTACGGCACGTAACACAAAGCCTATCGGCTTTGGGACCAGGCACCAGGCAAGCTCGTGAGGAGCCGCGACATTGAGTTTGACGAACGCACTTTTGGAAAGGGCGAGATGCTCATCCGATCCTCACTCCCAAGGTGGGAGAGTGGATAGTGTTCCTTGAGTCTGGAGACCAAGCACCCGACAACTGGATGACTTTGCCAACAGGTGGTGGGAATGGGAGAGCAGGTGCGTAGGATGATGCGGCATCTGACATGGGCGCGGATACCGAAGCGTCTAAGGCTTCCGAGTCTGACTTGGAGTCCGACGACGACGACGACGACACACCACAACCTATGGTAGCACCAAAGAAAGTGACTTTGCAGTATGAGGAGGATTGGACTGGCCTTAGCTTGTCATTCATGGCTCAGAGAGAGCCATCCACAGTGGCGGAGGTGATGAATGGCCCGGATGCGGCCAAGTGGAATGAGGTAGTGGACAGCGAGCTTGCGTCCATTGCCCAGAATGGCACATGGGTGGTCGTGGATAGACCCGACAAGGCCCACGTGGTGGGATCCAGGTGGGTCCTCCGAGTGAAGAAGAAACAAGATGGCAAAATCAAAAAATTCAGGGCAAGGATAGTGGCAAATTGGTTTTCTCAATGCCTGGGNGTGGTACAAAGAGATGGACGGTTTCATGACCGATCTCTCCTTCGCGCATTGCCAGAATGACCCAAGCATGTATATGTGCGATGATAGGAGAGGGCTGATGCACGTTGCACTGTATGTGGATGATCTGTTCATCTGCTCATCTTTGGTCGAGCTACTGGATGAGTTGAAGTCTGACCTCAACAAAAGGTTCAAGATCAAGTACTACCTTGGGATCACCATCCACCGCATCCAAGCAGCAGGCACCATTGTACTCAACCAAACCAAATACATTAGTGAGGTACTGAAGCGCTACCACATGGAAGACTGCAAACCTGTTGGCACCCCAATGACGACTGATACAAAGCTGAGGGCCTCCATGTCGCCAAGCAATGAAGCAGAATGAAGGGAGATGCAAGACATCCCCTACCAGTCTGCCGTGGGTAGCATCATGTACGCCATGGTAGGGACTCGTCCGGACATCTGCTATGCTATGGGACAAGTGAGCAGGTTTGTGGCCAAACCAGGGGTACAACATTGGCAAGAAGTCAAGCGCATTTTGCGCTACCTGCAAAAGACGCATCACATGGGCCTCGTCCTTGGACGCCAGGAAGGTATGGACCCCCTCCGTATGAAGTGCTACACCGATGCCGTCTGGGGAGGAAATCTTGACGACCGCAAATGCACCTCTGGATACGTGTGCATCTTGAATGGCCCTACCGTCTCATGGGCCGGCAGGAAGCAGGATTGTGTTTCCGTGTCCACGGCTGAGGCATAGTGCGTTGCTCTGTCTGAGTTGTGCAAGGAGACTTTGTGGTTGCGCAGCTTGCTTGGCAAAATGACAGTGCGACAGAAGGACACCACGGTTGTTCACGTGGACAACATGAGTGCCATATCGATTCCTGAAGACAAGATCATCTCCCTGCGAACGAAGCACATCGACCCATTACCACTAATCACGTGACCTGGTCATGAAGAACGTGGTAGACTTGCAGCACTGCGGAACCAAGAGCATGCTTGCTGACTGAATGACCAAGCCGCTGGAGAGCAACTTACACCATGCAGGCATTCATGGTTTTGGCATGAAGAGTGCGGTAGAGGAAGGGTGAGCCACAAGGCATTGATGGAGCCTAGTGAACGACAGATGGACAGGTGCAAGGGAGAGAAATGTTGAATGATATGCACCTTGTCCACTGGCTAGCTGGCTGGCTGCACGGGCAGACAAGGAATGGACTGTTCTATGGAGTACGTCCCCTTGGTCTGTTTTGAGATAGGCCAAGAATGTACTGCCCGTAATGGGTATGTGTCCTAGAGATCATCATAGGAAACACATGTTTGTGGCCTAGTTGGAAAAGGCACCGGAAGTTATGGATTGTGGGTTCAAACCCCATGATAGCCGCAGTTTTGTTTTTGGCGCAAAGTAGGACAGGAAGCTTCTAGGAAAATTACTAGAGCCTGCCATGAGGATGACACTTGGCGGTCTTTGGACGCGCGAAGTGGGAATGTAGGTTGAGGTTGGCTCCTGTAGAGCCACTACGAGCAGAAGCATTAGCAAAGCTCTACAAGTATAAAAACTTGTACCCTGCATACATCTGTTTATAGTTCTTGCCTTTGAGACTCCAACCAAGGGTAAACACTAAATACCTTCATGCAGACTTTGTGAAGTTGCAAACCGAAAAAACCTAAAGTGTGGATCTCTTTTTAGAGGGTGACATGTTATCTGTTGTTCCTGAGTCACGTGGCCTGAGGCTCCGGTCTAGAAAACAGCGCCGACACAATGGCAACTGCCGACCGTCCAAGGGAATTTCACCCAAGGATCACGATCACCCCCAAGGAATTAACTATGCCTCTGGTGAGACCTAGCTACCCAGGTGCTTTCGCTCAAGGTCTTAGGGGCTCCCGCCCTCTAAGCCTTCTTCTTCCTTAGTGTGAGAGCCCAACAAATTAAGTCAGCACTCTCACACGAGCAAGATTACAACCACCTTAGCAGTTCATATCAAGCTCAGTCTCAAGCGCACAGCTCAAACAAGAGACATCAAGTGAAGGAGTAGTTGAGACAATGGCAAGTACAAGGCATAAATAGCTAAGGAGTGCCTTTGGCAGCCGAAGCGCACGCGCCTCGGCTAACCCGA
>SZWC01004817.1:1021-36838 GCA_023375785.1 Penium margaritaceum | reverse complement strand
CCAACAAAGACTGCAGCAACCACCCTCATGGTAAGCTTCCATAATCATGAGGTACTCCAAGCATCCGGATTGTGCCCATGTGACACCACATGAGGAAGCTCACGGAGAGGATGTGAAAAGGCCGGTAGAGGTTATTGCAGTCACTTCCATAAAGAGTAATTGCGATAACCTCCAAGCGCAATTATAGCACTAACCACCCTTGGTAGGAAGGAACGCACGCGAGTGCTTTTCAGAGTTAGGGAAGCCCATTTTCCTTCTAATGTTTCCAAACATCAAGACGCATGCCAAGAGAAGCTCAATGGACTAATTGATCATGGGGTTTTCTATCTTATTGACCTCCCAACTGGCTGAAAGGTACAAAGGGTTAAAATAAAAAAGAAACATCAACAGAGAAAAAAAGAATTCATTTGATGGACATGGAATCTCTCAACAACATCTTGTTTTGTTCCAAGAACCCTTTGGCTATCCCATGCTTGTCCGTGTACCACTTCATTTGCTACAACCCCTTGTGAAGTGCATCACGTACACCTGACCACATATCCTTGAGGTTTTGCATAAATGTTCTGACTACGAGGAGCACCAACCCTTTCACCATGTTTTTAGGGGAAATTAGGTTGCATTTCATTCACCACCTGAAAAGGAGGCATCCCTGTTGATGCATGCATGGCCATGCTGCAAGTCAAGGAAGCCACTAGGAGCTTGTACTTCTATCCCTCACCGTCTAGCTCCAAGATCTCCCACAACATGTTCTCTATTCTTTGATTTCTACACCTTTTCTTTTTCATCTATTTGAAGATATCCGGCTAACAAGAAGTACAACTTGCTGCCCAACTTCTCAAACAACCCTCACTACAACTAGGAGGTGAGGCTGCGATCCTACATCCTTTATAATCTGCACCCTATGGATATTGCTGAAAAGCTGTAACATGTTTTAAGTCGTTCGTACTGCCACGATCTTCTTCATTCATGGGATGATATAAACCATCTTGGGGAACTTGTCCACCAATACCACCTCCATGGTGCCACCATACGCACTAAGTGGAAGACCCTCCACTAAGGTGAAGAAGTTATCCATACACGGCCACCCCTGCACCGGTAGTGGTTGTAGCTCTCCTGACATCCTCGTCCGCCACATCTTCATTCTTTGGCATGTTTCACAACTGCTTACAAACTCCTTGTAATCCGCTCCTGTCATTGCCTACCACCATTGGCAGGTCAGTGTTTTGAAGGTCTTGTCATGGCCACAATGGCCATAACAGTGCAAGTCATGTACCTGTTTGAACCAGAGCTTGTCTCAAAGATGTACTTGATGGTACCACAATCTGATTCCTTTACTCAAGCTGCAAATGTTTTCTGTCTGAATTGCATTCCTTCACCGTACCCCTAGCAATGTCGTGGTCCTCCACAAACCCGTAAGAAAACATGCACAGGAAAGTTTTAGGTTCTTTTCAATGCCGTTACCACATGCACTTCCAAGTGGAGGCAACATGGTAGCCATTCCATTGGATTAGCATGCCCCGGTTTATAGTAGATCTTGAACTCAGAGCCACCCTCTAATAGCTCCGTTCACTGTGCAAGATGACGGCTCAGTTTTGGCTGCCACTTGATTTATTTGGACGCGTAGTGGTTTGTATGAACAGCACACCAATGTACCTCAAGGTAATACATCTTTAAATTGAACTCTTGGACTACTCTTTGAATCTCCTTGTCATGATTTGGATGGTTGATCTCAGAATATTTCAGCTTCTTGGGGTAGCGTGCAACAGGACCCCGCCATTTCCCTCGTGCATGCTAGACAGTGTGACACTCACAACCTACCAAACATGCAACAGCACCCTGTCGTAATTGTATGTGACACACTTCTTGGGGTTGTATGAAACAGCACCTCGCCATTTACCTGGTGTATGCCAGTGCGTGCTCAATGGAAATGGTCTAGAGCCGTTTCCCTTGATCACGCGCTAGCACCCCGCGACTTGCAAAGTCAGTTACATCCGTCACCAATGTTTACTGCTTACTCATTGCGATTGCACCAACATCAGTGCCTCACACATGGTAGCCTTCATCACTCCAAAGGCCTACCCCTCCATCTCACTCCACTCTTAATGGCATCTATTCTTGAGCAAGTCATCAATGGTTTCCCTGATTTTTTGTACCCCTAGATGAACCTCTTGCTTTGATAGCTTACACTTGCTTAGTTGTGCAAATAGTCACTCATTTTCCCAAAACTTCCATTTTCCAGGTGCTCCTCCAGTACCCATGAGTAGAAAAATATTTCTTGAGGAAGAGAATCACCAAATAGTCAAAGTAGAGATAGGAAATCCGGTTCATTAGTGCTTGGAGCATTATTCATCCGGATTGCCAAGAGGAGATACTTGTAGTGTTCATGGCTCATCTGAAACCCAGTCTTCTCTACATCCTCCTCCACAATGGGGATTTTGTGGTACCAGGACCTCGGATCTGTTATGTTGCGGATGCAATTGGTCAAGTAAATCCTTGAGTCGGAGTAAGGAATATCGGTTCTTTACCGTTGTATTCTTTCGCACCCAAAATTCCATGTACATCTTAAACTCACCCTACTTCTTCTTTGATGAACAACACCGACACCGCTTATGGAGACAACTTCGGTCGGGTGAAGCCCTGGTTGACCTGTTCCCCTGCTGGTTCTTTAGCTCTACTGGCTGTATGCCACTCATGTGACTGTAAAACTGCATTATAGGTGATGAACATGCTACCACATGAATCCTATGATATCGCTATGCTTTGGTACCCCTTCAGCAACTCCTCCCAAAAGACTTCCGCAAACTCCTCGTGCACATCCCCATCACCAAGAGATATGTCTAGAGCTCCCTCCCCTTCCACTGGCTACCCCTCCACTGCTTCCACAGCTTCAATCTACTGCTACGCTCCATGTTCTGGATGCAGCCAAGCCATGGAGACCTGGCCACCTTTGCGCACACTCCGCTTCAACTGCGGCACATTGATAATGTGTGAATGGTTCCCAGTTGCTGCCAGACTTGACTTCTTCCCCTTGCCCTGCCATGGTGACAAAGTGAGTTTCTTACCGTCCTCCTTCATGATTTGCCGGTTGCACCCCCAATCCACCTTCAGATTCCGAGCGCACAATCAATCTCGCTTAATCTAGAAGTCGTAGTCATCAAAAGGACAAATTTGGAAGTCTATTCCAGAATCCAACTTACCCATGCAGACTATTTCCTTGATGAGAGGCCTGCCGCAATCCACCATCCAAAACACCAGCTTTGCATTGGCCGACGTCCCCAGTTTCCATGCGAGTCCCGACCTTGTCATTGAAGAAACTATCGCTCGTGCTGTTATCCCGTAGATCATGTAGCTCCCTCCAAACATAAGATATACCCTGGAAAGTCACAGGAATCAGCTTTACAAAAATCCTTGGAGAATTCCGGGCCTCACACTTGTTTCGCTACAACACTTGATACAGCTCCTTGATCCGCAAAAGCCTTTCAATGCCGGCTTTGTTCCTTGAAAAGAAAAGAATTGGAGCAGTAGGTTATCCCCTCTTGACTCATGTTTCCTGTTTCCGTGATTTACTTTGCATTATGGACAGTCATGATTGTGACAGATTTCCTTACACACAACCCCAACACTTGCCTCTGGGTCCCTGCTGCCTGCTCGTGCCCTGTTGTCCACCTTTCATTGTGTCCACCTCCTGGAGTGGCTACTCCACCCGTGGTTGTGTTGAGCATTTTTTCCAGTGCATACTGTAGCTTACCACGTGGATGCGCTCAGCTACCAATGCTAGCACTACAAAGTTCTGCAACCCAAGCACAGAAGTTTCACATTTGGTGTACCGCTTCAGGCCATCATGGTAGCATTCGTATGCCTCCACGTGCAGTTTTTCATTGATCTGAACCACCAAATCCATGAAGCAGGATGTTTACTGTTGTATCAATCTGCCATGCTTGACATGGTTCAGTTCATTCCATGCATATCGGCTGCTGTTGAGGAGTTTAAAATGTGCCAAGAGCATTGTCTCAAGCTGCTCCCATTTCTTCGGACTCACTGTCAACACCTCCACATTGACTAGCACATCNTTTCACATTTGGTGTACCGCTTCAGGCCATCATGGTAGCATTCGTATGCCTCCACGTGCAGTTTTTCATTGATCTAAACCACCAAATCCATGAAGCAGGATGTGTACTGTTTTATCAATCTGCCATGCTTGACATGGTTCAGTTCATTCCATGCATATCGGCTGCTGTTGAGGAGTTTAAAATGTGCCAAGAGCATTGTCTCAAGCTGCTCCCATTTCTTCGGACTCACTGTCAACACCTCCACATTGACTAGCACATCCCCATCCATTTTTAGATTCAACAGTGGCTAAATCCATGGTCCAGCTACCAGCCCTTACAACAACCCAGTGGTGTTCCATCAGCATTATGCCGACGACCACTGCAGCGCCATCTTCCGGAGTTTCTGAACAAAACAGTGAGATGGTGAGAAAGGGAAAAGCCCTCCTCATAGATATAACATTGTAGACTAGCCAAGATCTGATCGGTGCACTGAAACATTTTTATGCGGACAATTCTTGCCATGAATACATGGAATTCTTGCTACACTTTCCGAAAATTTCAACGCACCAAAGAATGCTTCAATTCATGAAAAACAGGCCAAATTACAGTTGTTTCTATTCTCCATCCATGTTTGCTCCTGGCAGCACCACCAGCAAGGGTCACAGCCACCTGAATTACCCTAACTCACAAACACACCTCCAGCCACCATCCTCGAGTGCCCATACCTCCCAATGAACCTCACCTCATTGACCAAGTGTTTATCTTGGGGTGCTTCGGCTTGAGTGGGAAAGAAAGAAGTTCTTTTTTGCTTGGGTTAAAAATGGTAAAAATCTTGATTTACGGAGATGTACGGTCACATATTCCCTCTCTTGAACCAAGTTTCTTGGTTCTAGGGTCAAATGGTCACGGTTTTCCACATCGAATGTAACTATGCCAATGAATCATGTGCAAGATGTCATCACAATGACATCATCACCACCTCGACCGTCTCTACCAGTAACATGTTGCATGGGATGAAGATTGAGCAGTCACATTTGTATTTCTTGTTATGACTCCTCAAGGAGAGGTATGTATGAATTCTGGCAGACACGGTTACCAATGAACCCAATCTTTCCTTCATGAATCCATGTCTTGGTTTAAAGGTGCACACATTGTTGTGCATTGCATCACATCAAAGAGCCTACGGACAGGGTCACCTCCAACCCCCTATAAGGCCAACCTTGGTTTTCTCATGGTGCTCTCCATCATGGGAAGTTTCATTTCCCATAATGGAGATGAAAATTCATCCAGAATCGGTCATCATTATGCGGCAGTTTATGTTCTCTGGTATGTCATAAATTATCCTAGATTTGACAAGCCTTGCACATAGAGGGATTCCATCAACACTTATTGGGCATGTGATCTCAATTTTTTGAATCGAGGTTGATATGAATTCATTGTTCGCATCTTTTTGGCATAGTACCTGGCAAGATTGTATGGAAAGAAGCACAGAATAGGCTTAGCATATGGCTTTGAAGTTTGCTGCATCTAAAGCTTGTGGTTGCATTGCTATCTGTGTAAGCTGAATAGTCCTTGATCATACATCCTTATCACATATGATAGAACTATTTCTATCCATGTAAGATGATGACACAGTGTCTCTTGAACTTCATAAGATTTTTCTCTTGACACTTTAGATCCAAAGACGTCGTGCATCTACCTTCCAAACTTTGACACAAAGTAGTATTTTCCCACTCCAAATCGTGACTGAAGTTGCAACTTCATATCCAGGGACATTAGGAAACAGCCTTCTTCCACAAGGGAATGATGTAATGATTTTGGAAGATGAGATTGTATTCCTGAAAATTTATTTATCCACTAAGGAAACGAGAAATGGAGATAATTTTGGAAGAATACACTCCAAGCACAGGTCACTTGGTAAAGGACAGGTGAAGAGGCAAAGTGGCACTGGTTCTTGAGACAAGAATGCAGATTATGGGCATTTTTGTCTGTCTCTATGGCTGGTATCTGGGTGAGTAATGTTCCCATAGGCCTGAGTAGGTACTTGGAAAAGGATAGGATGTACAATATTAAAGGCTGCACACGGATCCTATCCGCGGATCCTGAGGTGGATCCGGATCCTCGGGACGGATCCTACACCTGGATCCGGATCCGCGGTGACGAATCCATGGATTCGCGGATCCATGGATTCACGGATCCGGATTTTGGATTCACGGTTCTCGTATACAGGATCCACCTCGATGTACATGGATAAATCGATTTCTACCCAAGGCACGTTCGACTCCTCCCTCGGAGGAGTCGCGCATGCTCGTAGAACGCATGAATCCTCCCAGGGAGGAGCCCGCTCAACACGCTGTTATTGGATTACTCGCGAACCCTATGCTTGGAGGGTTCGCGAGTCCTCCCATAACAGCCTTCTATGCTATAATGGGGGCACAGGGAATGGGTTTTGTAGTTCGTGCTACGGATTTCTGACACAGATGATCCACGTTGTTGGATCGTCTGTACCTGTCAGGTAATGGCTATTGTGGCCGGCCTTCATGTAAGGGTCGGTCGCGTGCGTCGGACGTGGACCACCAGAATTTCGCGCCCGAAGTTCTAGTGGTCCACGTCCGACTGACGGTCATGCTCTGCTTATGATACCGATTTCAAGCGCGGCGTACGTGCATGACTGTTCAAATTTCAAGGACCGAGTTTCTTGGATCTGCGACAGACTTGAGAAGGACCTCTGAAAGGTTTTTCCGCCCCCCTCCCTCCCACCCCTCAGGATCCGGTTAGGATCCGTGAATACTAACCGGATCCAAGATCCTGGATCCGGATTCGCGGATCCGGATCTGGATCCGGTATCCATGGGTAGTTACCGCGGATCCTAGGATCCGTGTGCAGCCTTAACAATATTCATCTTCCATTGGGCGATCTAGATTAATCAGATGATCAATTTGATAACTCCATGGACAGTTTGGCCACTTAGGCTGCACTTCATGGGATTTCTCATCCAAAAAACTACAAGAAAAAAAATCCCCTTACCATAGTGCCAACCCAAAGGTATTTTCCTATTCATGTGGAATAATGCAGTCATGTCAGAAGTATCATGTTGTTTTGGATGCCCTTTTTTTCTTGAGATCACGTGCATTGAACATGTTAGATATGTTATTTGCATGGATAACTTTTCATCACACTTGATTCCTTGAACAGGGAAGTGTTTCTTTCCCTCAACCACACAGTTCCTACACAAGTTGGGTCATTACCTAAACTCTTGGGCTCTAGCTGGGCTCCAAACAGGCTGCCGTCAGAATGTAGTAAGGCTCTAGTTTAGCACTACTTGGCCTTAAATTTTAGTCCACTATGGCTCTATATGGACTATGATTGGGAATTTGTTTTATCCTAGTTGAGATTTAGTTTAACTATAACTTGGTTCTTCAAGGGCTCTGCTTGGAACATAGTTGGGTTGTACTTGGGCTGTACTTGGGTTCTAGTTGGGACCTAATTTGGCCCAATTAGGGATACATTTGGGTTCTTTTTGGCTCTATTCAGTCTCTTGTATGGCTCTAGTCTGTTTATGATAAGGCTCCATGTGGGCACTGTTTTTTCTCTACTTGGGGCATAGTTTAATATACATGGCCTCTTACTTTGGCTCTAAGTTAATTGTAGTTGGGCTTTGGATGGGCCACCGTAGGGCTCTACATATGCTCTCCTCCCACCAGCTGGGCTGCAATAGGAATCTAGTTTGGTCTTATCAAGCTCTAGTTTTCTCTCAATGTGGATTCATTTGGGCTCTACTTAGGTTCTAATTGAGCTCCCTAGGCTCTCAATCTACTGTGGTTTTTCTTGGTTCTGAGTTGGGTTCTTTTTGGGCTTTAGTAGGAATTCATATAGGTTGTAGTTGGGGTTCCTTTGGGATCTCGTTGGGAATTACGTGGGATTTACTTGGAATCTGTTTCCTTATCTTCTGGAAATCCCCTTGGAATCAAGCTGGAGTTTTTTTTTGCTCTTCTTTTTCATTAACCTGTGACACCTTCTCTCATATGTGGAATTCCAAGCAACTTATCTTTTGTTTTTGTTAGTTACATGAAAATCATCATATAGAAAGCTCATAATAAGAATTATTAAACTCAATGATTATGCCTTTGCATGCCTAGACAAATGGTTTGCTAAAAAAGGCTGGAATTGTCTATTTTTACACGCAACTTCTGCATGATGTCCTGTATTTTGGCCCGAATGACTTTCCACAATCATGACCTCTCAAACTTGGAGGCATATGACTGCTGCCATGAGGGATTGAAGCCCTGCTTCTCACGTGAACTTCCAGTGCTCACGTTGCAACCTACTATACAGTAGGCTACAATGTGTACTGGAAACGCCACCCAACACAACCACAAGCGGAGCAGCCGGTCCAGGCTGTGCCCATTGAGGTGGAGGCAGTTCAAACTAGACATTGGAAATTGGGTAGGCAACAGGGATCAGTCAAGTGTTGAGCTAGTGGTGAGGAGGTCATTGCAGCAAGGAAATGGGCAGCAGCAGTGAAGAGGGGAAGACCTACTGATTCAGGTCTTATTTCTGAAAGAAATAGTGCCAGCTCTGAATTTTTTCCCCGACAACAGAGCTGTCTCAACTGATGTGGCGGAATGAGGATGAGAGTGTAAATCTTCAAGAAAATTTCCAGGAACTGATTCAATAGATTCTTAATTGGATTTGAAAGTTTTGGATAAACTCTGAAATCATGTGTGTATCTTCCTTCAATGACAAGTTGGTGATAAGACTGAGACTCGCATGATAACCGGGGGGTGTTGTCCAAGGCATGGCAAGTGTGTGGGGTTGTGGATTGTGGCAGGCCTGTCGTCAAGGAGATGTTCTCATGGGTAATTTTTTTTGTGTAAAATGAACTTCCACACATGCCCCATGGATGACTACAAGTGCCTGATAGACTGGGACTGATTGCATGCGTGGAATCCAAAGGTGGATTAACGGTGAAACTGGCAGGTCGTGAAGGCGGATGGAAACAATCGTGCATTGCTATTATGGTGAGAATGGGGAAGAATTCACATGTGGAAGAAGTGGGAAGCAGCTGCATGTTGTAATATTACAACAATTGGAGTCGTGCAAGATTAATGGTATCAAGGTCTACCTGACTTGGGTGCATAGCCAAGGAGCAGAGCATCACATTGTAGCATGGGAAGCAACAGAGGGGTATCTGGTGGAAGGCCAACGAGCTCTAGACTTACCACCTTGTGTTTGGGAGCAACTCAAGAACTTTATGGAAGTCTTTCCGGATGACTCGTCAGAGGAGCTTCTGCCACAACATGGTATTTACCATAAAAAACAGGTGGCAGCAGGATCATCACCGATAGTGCGGTCTTAAAATTTCATGAGTGACGCCACACTTTTAGGTATCAGGCAAAATAATGGGATGCAGTTCAATAAAAGCTTCATTTGACCATCAACTCAAGCAAGTTCTGTGGAATCAACAGTACCGCAAAAATCATTAACGCAGCCAAAGGGTGACCGAAGGGAGCCTATTTACATTATCAATTGTTGGTAGGCCAACGTAGGTTGGCCTACCGATGCAGCTGGCTCACTAGGGTGTCTCCATGCGTGACGTTAGTACCATCTATCAAGAAGAAATCGGGTGAACTATGCATGTGTGTGAACTATTGGGTCCTCAATAACATCACAGTGAAGAATTGGTACCCGTTGCCACAATCCAAGGAGACATTTAACCTGCTCTTTGGCGTGCAATTATTCAAAAATCTAGACCTGAGGTCTGGGTGCCACCAAATCCGCCTTGCAGTGGAGGATATACAAAATACCCCTTTTTGGATGCGCTATAAACACTGTGCGCATTTTGTGATGCCCTTTGGGCAAACAAATACTCTAGTCAAGTTCACGGCACTGATCAACAAGGTCTTCAACCTTTCTATTGATCAGGTCATGATTTTCTTCTTAAGCTAAACTTAGAAAGTGAGATCTCACCAAATTGGAGGGACATTGTCAGCAGGAGAGGGAACTGCATCGGGGCAAGAAGGTGGAAGAAGTCAAGGAATGACCTGAACCAGAAGTTATGCACAACATCCAGGTTTTCTTGGGATTCCATAATGCTTCTAGAGGTTCATTCAGAGGCTCGCGGAAGTAGGGACGCCATTGCCAGACTTACTCAAGAATGGACACTAGGGGGATCTAGGTAGAATGGAGGGACATGCCTGAGGAGAGATGAAGGTCATGTGTGATGCACTAGAGTTGATGTATCCGGAAATGAGGAACGAGAGAATGTTGGTGATACATGTAATTGACTACGTAGTCAGTGGGATTGCTAATTCAGGATCAAGGGAAGGGTCTGCAGCTAATTGTGTACCAACTCAAGAAGCTCCACTACCCGATCAATGAAAAACAGATGCTCATGGTGGTCAAGAAACTCAAGCGGCGGAGGGGCTACTTTGAGGCGCACCGGTGTGTTCTGTACGCAGGCCACTAACTTCTCAAGTACATCAAGTCATGGGCACACCTGAGTCATCATCGGGCATGGAGGATGGAGCTGCTAGAGGGGGGATCGAGTACAAGATCTGGTACAAACTAAGGAAGATTAACCCAGTTGATCTGCTGCCGCGTCACTCGGACTTGGCCATACATGAAACATTGGTCATGGCAGGGTCCCCAATCAGCTACACCATTTTTTCTCACGTGTATGCAAAGCGGTCAAGTGAGGCAGCCAACATTGCCAACATGAGAAGGGGAACCAGATTTTCATGCAAGTGAGTGTGTCTTTGTGGCACATGAATCGCAATACATTGGTCATTTTTGCCAAGAAAAGATCTTCAAATCACTGCCACACCAATATTGCTGGACAAAAATGGGAGCAGATAACAAGGAGTATGTGAGCAGCTATGAAATGTTCCAAAGGATAAGGTCAAGGTAGACGAGGAAACCTGGAGAGCTGCAGATGGTACCGGTGCCAGATTGACCATGGACAGATATCTCGCTTGATTCTGTGGGGGTTCTTCCAGGAAGGGCGCAACAAAACAATGTAGTGTTGGTGATTAAGGGCAGGCTTAGCAAGATGGTGTACTTTATCCCATTCATGGAGAAGCTCACGGCAAAAGAAACGGATCAAAGTATCTTAAAACATGTCATCAAAATCCTTGGAGTACCGAAGTGCGTGTCTTTTGGATCAAAACATACAGTTTAGTTCTTGTTCTGTTTAGGAGTTGGTTACCCACGTGGCTCTCTTGCTTTCCTACCATCTTGAAACAAATGGCCAACATAAGTGCACAAAAAAGACAATGGAGCAGTTGTGTTGTAGATCTAGAATCCATACAGTAATGAATGGGAATGTAAGCTCCCACTGGCTGGGTTTGCTTACAGCTCAGAGGTTCATGCTTCAACAGGAGAGGTTTCTTTTTAGGTGGAGAATGTAATGCAGCCTGCCTTTCCCTAGAACATAACAAAAAGGTCGGACCTCCCCATCGTGCAGCAGTTCATGTAAGACCTTACAGAGATGTGGCACAGTGTACTTGATGCACTTCACAAGGTACAAAAGCAGATGAAGCGGCATTTGCAAAAGCACCAGATATCCAAGTAGTTCTGGAATGGAGGTTACTCCTGAGCTTGTGAAATCTGAAGCTAGCCAGGATGGACAGCGACAAGCTCAAGCCTTGATGGGTGGCCCTCGTCCAAAGTAATGCATGGTTAATCGACGTCATTGTTTACATCATTTTTTAGAGGTGTGCCTTGAGTGTGCTCTCTCCCAAAGGATTCCTTTGCATATGTTTCTACACTCCTCCCAAAGTGTATTTGAAGACTGTATTCTTCTCCTATACAGGAAAAATTCTATCTTCTTAGTAAGATGTAGAGTATACTCTGTCACCATTCAAAAGTACACTTATAGCACAATCATTGCACTGCTTTGTCTCATGTATTCAAGAATTGCTTCAAATCAACAACATTCAATTTTTTTGCACCTAATGCATTCTTTTCCTCAATATGTATTCAATGTTTCTCGTGTGAATTGGTCAAATGTGTTGGGATAAGTCACGTAGTAAGTATTATTATTGATCATATGAAGTCATAATAAAAAGTATTGAGTGTGTCATTGTCTTCACTTTGAAGAATTGAACACATTGGGTTTTTTCATCATTTGAAAAAAAACTTGGAGCATGGAAGAAAAACAACTCCACTATCTTTCCGATGTGTAGCTTTGTCTTTTATGACCACTCAATTCCTTTCGTAGGGAGATACCACTTTGTTAGACCACTGTATGTGGCGAGTGTGCTCGGTCACCAGACAAAAGTAGACCAAGAGCACACTTTTTGTGCTATTTTGTCTTTTTTCTCAGCACTCCACTTGCACACTGATATTGCATTGTTTCCATTCAGTACCTTCTTCACTTTTTTTGGGGATAAAGAGAGTCCATTGCATTGAAGTAGTGCATATGGTATTTGCATTCAGCGTGCTTAGAATGTTTCCTCGTCCTATGTAGTGACCTAAAGCTATGTTTATCACCATGTGTTTCTCTACAATTCTCCTCTTTACATGTACTTGGCACCACTCATTGTGTGGTTAAGAGTTATACGTGAACTAATAAAAACCTTTTGTGGATTCAAAACATTTTTCAACAACTCTGTTTAGTTCTTCCTTTTTTTTCTACAATTCATACAGCCTCTCATGAGTCGGAATATCTATAGGACCTAGTATTAGTCGTAGGAATTTATTGTGTCACCCCTACCTTGGATGTAATGCTAATGACAATCATGAAAATTCTGCTATGTTGGTGCATCGTTTTGAAACAAGACGGTCGTCTTCTTGCCAGTGACAAGTTTCCTCTTTCGGGTTTTTTGTTTGACAAAAAATGCAATACCGTACTGAATTCGTTGCTCTAGTCCTGTCGAGGTCTCCTTGACACACTTTCTAGTGTACAAACATAGGGCGCAGCTGGTAAACCCAGGAAATCGTTGTTGGCATCAAATTTTTGTGATGCGGCTGGATGCTGGAATGGTTTGTTGGAACATCAATGTCCGTACATGTTTCAGCCAGTTTTAACGGTTTTAACAAATTCTAGTCGTATTTGCATCGTGTACTGATGCACATGTGCAAAGGAATGGCTTTAGCACTAGTGAAACATCCTTCGCTACCTCTGATGCTACTCTCTACATGACACTGGTTTAAAGACCGCCAAACTGCAGCCTATGGAGCATGCCCCCATGGATGGCAGTTCGTCGAGGCAAAGCCCAACCACTGTTGGGCGATCGTTGGAGCGCGCGTAGCTTTGCCAGGCGACAGCACTCGAGGGAGCGAAGGATTCTAGAATCCACCCGTTCATCCGAAAACGCAACGCCGCCCCCGCCCCCGCCCCCGCCCCCGCCCCCGCCCCCGTTCCCTGCACCCGCCACTCAACCCCTAACACTAACAGGCCCATGCCGTCAGCTGACGTCACTGCCACAGAAGGGAGGAACCCTCTTGCCATCCCTTGCGTCATCTCCTTCGCTCGCTGCCTGAAGAACTGGCCACAATGTGGACTCAAACGACCAAATCTACCTTGAAATTTGTCACGGAAACAGCAAAAAGAAAACCATGAAGACCTCAACAACAGACTCCAACAGAATGATGCAAGAAGATGGTGCACAGCTTCCGATTTTGCCGGAAACTGTTGTTGGCTCAATTTCCAGCATTTACCAGCCGCACCCATAGTCCATGAGACAATGATACTTGAAATGGTGTGGAAGTACACTTTCAAGAGGATGGTGGCAGTCATTGTGCTATCATCCTCTTCAAAAAATGCATTGTAGAGTGTATAGAGTGCATGGTGTTGGTGCATGTTGTCACAGCGCACTAGTATAGTGCAAGAAGAAACCAGTACATAAATCATCAACCATTGATCATACATTCCCTTCTAGTTGAAAGAGATATGGTCCACAATGAGCTAATAGATGGAGCTGTCAGACCATTGAGGGAGGCCTACCATATTCCACGTGTTCCTTTTCAACGCCTACAAGGGGTAGGATACACAGTTCATGGTACATGAGCAGGCGCCTGCCCTACCGCTTTTGATGCACGATGAGGAGTGCACGATGGAGAAACGTCTTTTACACTATCGACGCGACAATAGGTGGCACTTCTTTGTGTAATGGATTTCCTACAAAGAAGAGTGCAGATGTTGCATACCCAAGGCCAACGTCACTAGAGACAATGGTTTCAACATGGTCATTTGAGAGAACAACGAGCATACCATACGGCACGCCCTCGGTGAAGGGATGATGTAACAGGCAACGCTCATAGAGGCGGTGAACATGGCATTGTGATGACATCATATTCATGCTTTGATGACATGTATGCATTACATGTTGAAAACCTACAGATTTGACTGAGGAACAATGTCATTTTATACAAGGACAAGAGAGATGCGGCTATGTTAAGGTGGGTGGTGTACCTCCAACCAGAAAGATAATCTCAATTCGACCTAGAGTATGGGAGAGCAAAGTTTTTGCCCACTCAAGCCATATGATACATGATGGATGCTTGGCCAGTGAGTTACCGTTTACTGCAGAAAATGGGTACTTTTCACCTTTTACGTTGTTACCCTCCTACCAATTCAGAGCTCAAGTGTGGGAAAACTCCATGATCCCTCAGTGAATTAAGCTTTGCCTGGAATGTTGATTGATATCTAGCAATGTTGTTAGGATTTTTGGCTTCCTTACATCTCCATGGCTAAGGCAGGATTGTTGTCGAACGAAGGGTGGTTAATGCTTGAGTTAAACTCTCCATGAGCCTTGTCATATCCTCTTCTAAAGGCACCTCAAGTCGTGGCACATAGACATGGCCTAGATGCTCGGGGTACCTCATATAGCTAGAAGCCTCTTGAGAGGGTGATTGCTGCACTCCTTGTTATCCATCACAAAGACACGGGTCCGACACAAACATGGTCAGTCCAGTGATGCTCCATTGTGAAGGGAGGTATCACGAGAGTTTCATGCTTGGAAACCTCCTCACAGCCTCATGTAATGAGAGAGAGAAGGCAAACCTCCCAGGAGCAGAGTATGATGATACCTGGACGAAAGAAAGATTCCTTCCATAACCGAATTTGAATGGATTCTTATCTTTGATGACATAGCCATACCTGTTTAGTCATTTATGGATAGTTCGAAATGTAAACTACACCGATGATATAAGATATCATAATCCACCGTCTATATCACCTTTTTCAGCAACACTACCAAGAGAATGTGGCATTTTGCCCTTATCAACTGGGGAAATACTATCTAGTGATTGACATATTTCCTCAAAACTGTGATGTTCACTCAACTGGTGAACTTCTTAGGAAATCCAACTCCTCACTTTCCCGGTGCTTTTATTCCTGTCATTAACTTCTATCATGAATGAGGTAATTTGTCTCGATATCCTTCACTCTACTTCTCTCACAAGGCTTTCCTTGTTCCTCCATATGATTTCTTATCTCTCCCTACCAAAAACAACATTCTTGCATTTGGGAAGATGCATGGAAGCTTCCTAGCGACACACCTGTCGACTGGGCGTCAATGCCTGGTCAGACGGTGACGACAGTCACAGGTCGTGCACACAACGGCAAGGGTCTGGCTAGGAGACACAAGGAAAAGACTCAGAATTCTTCAATAGCATTTGCAGAGAGGAATGAAAAATGACAGGTCCATGGCATAAGTACCTGCCACGGCGCATGGCAGGTGTCGCACGCGGCAGTGCAACATCTGTCCTAAAACCGGCCCGAAACCATATTTTGGCCGGAACTCTACGCAGACATGTCAGAACGCTACGCCGTCTGAACCTAGACGTGCAGGATCTCAAGCCGGACGCTACGACTGGTCACATGCATGCATCCGGCATCAAACGGAGGACACACAATGCAAAAACATGCAAATTGGACCCACGGCCAGTCCATTGATAAACTCCTACGTGCTACAAAAAAAACTACAGGAGGTCCCGGGTAGCGTCCGGAGCTCTGGAACAGTCGTCGGTCAGCTCCAAGCTGGTAGTCCGCCACCAGATGACGCACCGGAACCACCGGGGTCCGCATCAGGGATCTGCACGAGTATGGACACGGCAGAGTGGTCAGAGTAAACTGTACAGGCCGACAATAACGTCACAACACCCCCCCATGACCCGATCGTACGCATGTCCATACACGTGCAGCACTGAGACGAGTACAATGACGAGTGTAACGACAGATGTCACACGGAAACAGACAGACCCTACATTCAACCTCTCAGGCAAGGGGCGAAGCCCAACAAAACAAATGGCCACCAGGAACTTTTCACATGCTAGTGCCTTTGTGAGGAATTCAGCACGCTGCATGTCAGTGCCAACCCAAATGATGGAGATCATGTGTCGCTCCACCAGATCATGCACAAAGTGATGCTCAACCGCAATGTGTTTCGTGCACGAATGAAGGACACCAGAGTTCTCCGCAATGGTAAGAGCAGTCTAGTTGTCCCAATAAAGCATAATGGCAGTTACAGACTGACCCAGCTCAAGGAACAGGCGCTGCAGCCATACGGCAAGTAGCCCCTGCACCCAGAGCAACATACTCCGCCTCCAATAAGCTACGTCCGCCTTGCTTCCCGCTGCGCCAAGAAAAAGCGGTACCACCGAGCAGGAACACGTAGCTAGTGCGACTGCGTCCACGTGGGCTCCAGGCCCAGTCGCAGTCAGTGTAGCCGTCAAGGACCACCGAACACTGCCGGCGAAAGCAAAGTCCGAGGTATGGTGTGGAGACCACGTACTGCACCACTCGCACAGCCGCGTGAAGGGCTCTAGTGCGTGGAGCCTGCAAAAAATGGGCAAGGAGGTTGACGGCAAAGGCAATTTCATGACGTGTGGTAGTGGCCAGGTACATAAGAGATCCGATGAAATGGAGGTACAAGTTCACATCCACTTTCTCCCCCAGTTGTGTGGGATTTTTCACCTTCAAGGCATCCTACCCGTTAGACGTGAAAGGTGTGGAAGCTGTGGGCACTACGCCGAGGAGGTCGCTGAAGAGCTCCCCCACAACACGTGCGTATTAGGCGTGATGTAGTAGTAGAGTACGACGTCTGTGGTCTTGCACGATCTCCATGTCAAGAAACACTGTTTTAGGACCAAGGTCCTTCATCCTGTAGGCAGTGTGGAGGATAGCCTTGGCCTCCTCCATAGCCTCAAGTGAAGGAGACGCGATCAGAAGGTCGTCGACATAGACCAGGATGGCGGTGAACCGCTCAGGCGTCTGGCGAATGAAGAGAGAGGGATCCGCTTCGCTCTGTACATATCCTGCACCAATCAGGGTGCCAGTTATCTCTTGGTTCCAACACCAAGGGGACTGCTTGAGGCCGTACAAGGACTTGCACAAGTACCAGACCTTGTCACCATCCTCAAAGCCAGGTGGCTGAGCCACGTAAATCTCCTCATCCAGAGAGCAATGGAGGAATGCATTGTTCACAACCATCTGATGCAGTTCCCTGTCATGCTGAGCCACTACATCGAAAAGAGCTTGAGCTGAGATCAGGCGGCCGACAGGGGCAAAGGTGTCAGTGTAATTGATGCCCTCAATCTGAGATTACCCCTTGATGACTAAGCGAGCCTTGTGACATTCCAGTGAGCCATACGGCTTCACTTTCTTGCAAAACACACAACGGACCTGAATAGCCTTCCTCCCAGGTGGAAGGTCAACTAGCTCGTAAACTCCGCGCTCTCGGATGGCGTGAAGCTCATCCTCGCAGGCAACACGCTACGAGAGCTTCCCTTGGTGTGCCAAGGTCAGGCGCGATAGAGGGAGAGCTCTTCTTGGCAAGAGCACACGCCTTAGTGCCAGGTGTGACGACCACAAGATCAGCAGCTGGATCACAAGCGATATGAAACATGTGAGTGATAAGATTGTGCCCTACGGGGCACGCTAGATGTACCTCTGTGTGCTCAGTGTGGAAACTCAGGCCTAGGGCCTTTGTGCCGGGATCACCTCTCGCGATGTTGCGGGTGGAGCACCTTGGTGCGGGACCAGACACTCGCTGGGCTTCGGATTCCAATGGTCGCAAACAATCGCCAGGCTCACAATAGTAAACAGGACTCGAGGGGTGCACCTCATGCTCAAGAACAGGCACGACCATAGCTAGGGAGGACTGAGGCAAGGGAGCTAGTGATGCCGTGTGAGGAGATGCGTGTGTGGGGGACACGGGACTGGGTGTGACAATAGGAGCAGGTGAGGCAGGGCCACGCACACAGGCAGGAGTATCGGCGGACACAGGTATGGTCATAGGAGTACGCATAGGTATAGGATCATGGGTACCTGTGTGGTGCGAGGGAACAAGGGCAGAAGCGGACGGTGCTGGAGAGTTTTGTGGGCCGACAGCGAGGGAGACCGTGAAGTGGAGGGAGCTCGAACTGACACATCACGCTGACGAGAGGTGCTCGCAGGCGTAAAATCGTCCATCCGTCTAGAAATCTCACACGTAGGACCATGTGTGACGGACAGCGACGTGATAGATGTCAGATCACTGTAGGTGAGGGATTAAAAAAAGAGCGCATCGCATGACTAAACAATGCAACGACGAGCAGGATCCCTAAAACGTCAGGCCTTCGACCGCGGGGAGATGCCTACAAAGGCACATTAGCGATCTAACGGTGAAACCTTGGACCCTTGCTGGTCCTCGGTGTACCACACAGAAGCCAAGGATCCCCAGACGTGAGCGAGGCGTAGGTCACCACGGTGGCTGAACCAGAGCTCATACGGTGTGACGTGGTCCGGAAGGGGACCGTGCGGCAGGCGGTTCCAGAGCCAAGTCATGTAGGCGAATCCTTCTGAAGCGAAGGACTCTGGGAGACCGCACTCACACCGAACAGCACAAACCACATCCTGCATGGTGCCGTTACAGCGTTCAGAAACACCGTTCTGCTGAGGAGTAGCAGGAGCAGAGACTTGGTGAAAAATCCCATGCTCGGCAAAGAAGCTTTCCATCACACCAAGAAACTCGCTGCTGCGATCTGAGCGGAAGGTATGCAGCGTGTCGCGGGACTGACGTTCAACCCTAGATAGCCAGAGGCGAACCGCGAGAGCGGTGTCACTCTTCTGGTGCAGGTTTTAGACCCACCGCAACCGGGTGAAGTCATCACTCAGGGTCAGGATGTACCGACCCCGATTGGACAGAGACTCGACAGGAAGAGGATGAAGAAAGTTCAAATGGACTAACTCGAGAGGGCAAAGTGTGCGAGAACGGGAGTCAAGGTAGGTGCAACAATGCATCTTACCTTGAGCGCAGAAGAGACAGTCGGTCTTGGGTGGCTTCTCAAAAGAAGTCGCGTCAAGACCGAGGGTCGGCTGTGTCTGAATGAGCTTTGACACAGTGTCGGAGCCTATATGACAGAGACGGTGATGAAGCAATCGCTAGTGCTCAGGAGACAGAACGCAAGTGACAAAAACACGAGGTGAAGGGGAGGGGGAGGAAAGAGCAAAATTCCAAGAGACACAATACAGGTCATCGACAAGAGAGGCACGAAGAACAACGCTACGAGTGTCAATAGCAGTCACAGTCGCGGAGTCTACGGTGTGCTCCACGGAGATTCCCATCATTGTGCAGGCACGTACAGAAAGTAAACTAAGCTCAAGGTTAGGCACAAACAGCACCTCCAAAAGTTATAGGGGGCCAGACGGACCATCAAAACACACGACCCTAACACCCTGGACAAGCAAGGACTGACCAAAACCTGTGCGAATGGAACGGACAGACGCAACAAGGCCAAAAACAACCAAGTCACTACGACGACAGGTCATGTGATGAGTGGCAGAAGAATCAAGGATCCAAGTGCCACTAGAATCACGAGTGGAGGACGTCACTTTACAACGAGCAATGGAACACTCGGCCTCAGACGGACGCTTGGCAGCGGGTGGAGAGGAACGAAGAACGGCACAAAGGTGAGAATCATGAAACCAATTGGTACAATGAGGCCCATCGTCATCACATGCCAACTGGACCCCCCCACACGAGTCATCCTGAGCCACAAGAACAGATGGAAAGAAAATTTGTGAACCACCCGGCTGTAACAACACACTTGTACCTCCCTGAAAGCAAAGCGCCAGAAGGTGTCAGAGCTCGGCGATGGTGCGGTCACGTGGGTCCGTCGTGTTGACATGGTGTACCCCGTGCCATGAGTGCCGCTGATCGTACTCCCTGCTTAGACCACTAGGGAGTAGTCAAACACCTGATCTGACTTTAGATTTGAATTCCTTGGAATTTTATATGCAGGATCGGGCTTTGAATTGCTCGATTTGAGTGAGAATTCAGAAAGTTCGCCTAGCCCGAAGTTCGGGTGTTGGGCGGGTGGAATGTGGTACCCGCAGTGGGTGGCAGGATAATCCACCACCAGTGATCTGAGTTCGTCTCCAACGATCTCCAAATGCACCAAGGCCATAAAGGAAGCAACCAGAAGACTCTCCTTGACCAGAGTGAACCTCTCCTTGACTTCTGGGCGAGGAAAGGCGCTTCGACGAGTCATCGTCCAAGCGCCTCCCAATGCCTAGCATACAAGGCAAGGTGGACGGCTCCACCAAGGGTTACTTCGACGGCCGTAGCAGGGGCTTTAGATCTCTGTTTTGGGCTTACTTGGATGCGTTGGAAAGCTTAGATCATAGGCTATAAGGATCTGATGTAATCTCATATGTCAAGTAACAAAAACGTGTTTCAATTCAGTTCTAATGAATGTGACGTCTTCTACCCACCCTTGCCTGTGATCCTTGTGCTCCACACTCTTCACCATTGGTGTCCATTGGCTTCTCAAACCTTGGTAGCATGAACCAATGAGAGCTAGGCATCCTTGAGGGTGCCTCCACACCCACTAGTGCCAACAAAGGATTATGGACCCACGTGTCTAAAAGGACCCTAGCTCTTCAATGTTCACGCTACTATCGTGCGCCATGGCAACGACCGAGCAAGAGAACATCGGTGTCATCTCCAAGTTTGATGGGAACAGCTTCCCTTTGTGTAGGTGGTAGTTTGAGGTCTACCTCGATTACAAGGGCCTGCTTGAGCTGGACAACGGTAAAAAGACCGCCCCTCCGGATACCGCGACGCCAGAGGAAGTAAACACGTACAAGAAGCGCAACAAGAAGGCGCTTGCATTGTTGGTATTAGTGCTAGCTCCGTCGCAGCGCGTACTAATTCAAGGATGCACGGAGGCCGCGGAGGCCTGAAAGAAGCTCTGCACCATCTACCAGCCCACCAACCTTGCTAAGTAGCCCTTTTTCTTCAAGAGGCTCGTCACCCCTACGAGCCAACGAAGGCGATGACATCATGGAGATCCTGCAACAGATTGAGTCCCTCACTGCCGAGTGCGTACCAACCGGATGGAAGGTTGACCCTCAGCTACAAGCCATGATCCTCTTTCTGGCCATGCCAGACAGTTGGAGTCCCATGACCACCGTCGTAGGTGGCTGGTCCACCGATGAACTGAAGTAACTAACGTGGTTGAGTACGTCCGCAACAAATGGATGCGGCGTGGTCGGAGAGATAGCGGGGCAATGTCAAGTTCCGCCTATGCCGTCCGCCCTCAAGGTGGAGGAGGAGGCAAGAAGGGGAAGGATGCCAAGAAGGGGACCAAGAAAGGTGACAACAAGGGGGAGTTCTACAACTGTGGCAAACAGGGCCACTATGCACGCAACTGCCCCAACAGGAAGTCGGACCAGCCGGGGAAGACTGGATAGAAGGACGATCACGCAATGATGTCGAAGGAGTCCGCCGACTTGACAGATCCGGGAGTCTCCGTAATTGACTCCGGATCGGGCCGCCACACACAATGCAACCGGGTGGCATTCGTCACCTATAGTGCCTCGGAGCGGCGCATGACAGTGGCTAACGGCAAAACGGAGTTGGCTGCCGGTGAAGGCAATGTCCGCATCGAGATGGATGTGGACGGGGAGGCTGTCACGAGCACAATTCATGACGTGCTCCACATGTCCAACTTTGAGGCAAATCTGCTGTCAGTGAGCCGCCTCACGACGTCACGTTCAACAAGGACAGCCGTTGGAAGGACAAGGATGTGGGTCTCTCCAAGCGTGGGGAGTGGCTGCCACTCCTCGAAAGGGAGACGCCGGAGGATGCAAAAGAGGGTGATGTTCGAGCTGCTCCAACCGGCAGAAAGCATCCGGAGGATGGGGGAGCGGCTCATTTGCATTCATCCGAGCCGGACATTGAGTCCGAAGTGCTGGCGGCAGTGGAGCTGAATGAGGAGGCGGGGAGCGAGCCCGCATCTCCACGGTCCCCGAGAGAGGGGAAGCAGGCTAGCGGTGCAAGTGGCGCCGCGAGACGGCAGCAGCAGTAGAACCATCAGCCTCAACAACAACAGCCCTGGAAAAACAGACGTGCGAGGAGGACGGCAAAACGGTACGATGCCGCGGAAGGCATCAAGACTGGGTTATCTTGGGCATTTATTGTGTAAGAGGAGCCCGAGACTGTCAAGGAGGCGTTTCAGCGGAAGGATGGGGCTGAGTGCGAGGGAACTATAAAATCTGAGCTCTCCTCCCAGGAAGAGAACGGCACTTGGCAGCTGATTGACAGGCCGGAGGGCGCAAAAATCATCGGCTCCAAGTGGATCTTCAAGAAGAAGCTCACCAAGGAGGGAAAGGTGGAGCGGTACAAGGCGCGGCTGGTGGCAAAGGGGTACGCCCAATGGAAGGGTGAACACTACGGAGAAACCTTCGCACCGGTGGCAAAGTTCGCCTCCATCCAATCCATGCTCTCGGGGGCGGCGGTGCGGGACTACGAAGTTCACCAAATGGACGTAAAAACCGCGTTCCTCAATGGCGACCTAGAGAAGGAGGTCCTCATGGAGGTGCCAGAGGGGATGGACGCTCTGCTGGGAAAGGTGTGCCAGCTTCACAAGGCGCTCTATGAACTGAAGCAAGTGCCACTCATGTGGTACCTGAAAATGGACGGCTTCATGGCCGAGCTTGGCTTCAAGGGCTGCAAAGCGGATCAGAGCGTGTTTGTGTGGAAGCAGCCTGGGTTGCACTAGATTGTGGTCCTTTACGTGGATGACCTTATCCTCGTGTCATCAGACATGGAGGAGTTGGTGAACCTGAAGCGACAGCAAGACGGTTGGTTCAAATGACCGACATGGACGCGCTCAAGTACTACCTAGGCGTCGCCATCAAGAGGGACCGCAAGGCACGCATGCTTGAGATGGGGCAGGCAAAGTACGTGCAAGAGGTGCTCTGCCGCTACAACATGGAGGAGTGCAACCCCATCGGCACACCCATGACCACCACATGTGAGTTGAGCTCGAGCATGGGCCCGAGTACGGATGAGCAGAAGGAGGAGATGGCAGTTATGCCATACCAGTCCACGGTGGGGAGCATCATGTACGCCGTGGTGGTGACGCAGCCCGACTTCGCCTTCGTGGAGGGCCAAGTGAGCCGCTATGTTGCTAACCCCGGGCCGCTGCATTGGCAAGCGATGAAGCGGATCCTCAGCTATCTCAAGGCGGAAAAATAGTCGCGGCTCGTGTTTGGAGTGCGAGCGCGTGATGACTCCCTCAAGTTGGTCGGCTACTCGGTGTCAGGAAGAATCTCCGTGGTGGGGTCCTGACGTTTGTCTGAACGCGTTTAGTGGTTCACGTTTTCCTGTTTTGGGCGAATCTGAGACTGAGCGTGAACTTTCTGGTCGCCTCACGCTAGGTGAGCAGGCATTTAGAGACAGGCACTTTTGTAAAGGGAATGATGTGATTTCGCTTTTTTTTAAGCATGGACTAGGGCTCGTCATGAGCTTTCCAACGCACCAAACCAGTCGCAATTTGGCCAAGCATAGCCCAAGTTACGTTTGCCAAAGCGCAGATCTCACCCACCACTGAAGCCTGACTCCGCCACTCGCTGTGGTGCCTTCCTTCACGTGAAAAGCGCCTTTCCCAAGGCGCAGATCCCATTGCACGTGGTGTGGGGTTCCCCAGCACTGTTTCCACGCACCCTCCCCACTTTCGGGTCGCGTTTGGTGATAAGGTGTGACGAGGTTTGAAACCTGTCCACAGACCTACAGTCAGAACTTTGACGAAGTCCCCGAGTAACAAAACGTACTCTTGAGTTTCCGACGCTGAGCCAGGCTTTTGGCTAAGTCCCTCAGTAACAGCCTGCACTACTGGATCTGGTGGATGATCCGCCGGATCAGGTGGATCATCCACCGGACGCCTCGGCAGGCCTATCGGAGCAATTTCTCCAGAGGTAGTTTTGTTACTCGGTCCGGTCGATTATCGACCGGATTTCGAGTCCCAGCCGGCACCCAAAGCTGCTGCACATATCCCAACTTTGGAAGGCCATATCTCCCTCGATACTTGTCCGATTCCAGCCAAACAACTTCCACCGGATTAGGCGACTTGTACACTTTATGGAGCAATCATCCACACAAGGATCTGAGCAATCCTCAAGTCGCCAGATCCGTCGGCGCGGAGTTTCTACTTTCTGGCGGTTCGTCGGCGCCTCCCAACGCCACACTTGGGCATGCGTAGGGGCAAATCTTTTTCAACGTTCTCCCCCTTGAACCTGCCATGCCTGCTGCTCCAACTTACTCTTACTCGTCTTCCGCTGTGCCATCCAGCCCATCATAGGTGGTCATCCCATGTCCGGCCACGCTCATCGCGTGCCGGTCCGCGGGTTACGCTTTGGTCAAGCAATCCGCAAGCATGTTGTGCGTGCTGCAGTGCTGTAGCACCACCTGCCCCTTCCTGACCATGTCCCGTGCCTCGTGGTAACTCACGTCGATGTGCTTCCTCCTCCTGTGCTGCGTCTGGTTGTTGGTCAGCAAGATGGAGCCAGTGTTGTCCTCTTGCACCATCGTTGGCTCTAGCTGCGGCACGCCCAGCTCACCCAGCAACCTGCGGAGCCACACCGCCTCCTTAACCACCTCGGCCAGCGCGATGTACTCAGCTTCCACTATGGAGGTGGCGATGCAGTCCTACTTCCTGCTGCACCACGAGACCGCTCCACCAGCGAGGAAGACCACGTAGCCGGCTGTGGACTTCCGCTTGTCCACATCCCCAACATAGTCTGCATCCGTGTAGCAGACCAGGCGCAAAGGGTCCGTCCGTCCTTTGCCGTCAAACCTCAAGCACGCGTCCCGCGCCGCCTGCAGGTAGCGGAGGATGCGCTTGATCGCCTGCCAGTGTAGTGGCCCTGGATCGGCCACATACCTGCTCATTTGGCCCACCGCGTAGACCAGGTCCGGTCGAGTCGCCACCATGGCGTACATGAGGCTGCCCACCGCCGATTGGTTGGGCACCCCTGCCATATCCTCCCGCTCTTCTTTTGTTTGCGGCGCCATTGAAGCACTTAGTTCACACGTCGTGGAGGCAGGACTGCACACTGGTTTCCAGTCCTCCATGCCCTACCGCTTCAACACCTCGGTAACTGGCCTGTCCCAGCTCAAGCGTGCGCGCCCTCCGGTTCCGCGTGATGCTCATCCCTAGGTAGAACTCCAGCTCCCCCATGTCCGACATCTGGAACCTGCTGCTCAGATGCTTTTTTTGCTATTGTAGGCTCAGCAGGTCTGAGGAGCACAAGATCAGATCGTCCACGTATAGTGGGACAATCTGATGGAGCTTCTTGCTGCGCTGCACGTAAACGTTGTGATCCGCCTCACAGCGCTTGAAGCCGAGTTGTGCCATGAAGCTGTCCATCTATTGGTACCAGCATCGGGGCGATTATTTTAGCCCATACAAGGACTTCTGCAGCTTGCACACCTTGCCTTCCGGCGCCTCAACCCCCTCCGGCACCTACATGTAGATTTCTTTGTCGATGATGCCATTGAGGAAGGCCATCTTTACGTCCATCTGGTGGAGCTCCATGTCCTTCGCGGCTGCCACCGCAAGGATCGCCTGGATGCTTGTGAACTTGGTGACGGGGGCGAACGTCTCATCGTAGTGCTCGCCCTTACGCTGTGCGTACCCCTTCGCCACGAGCCGCGCCTTGAACTTGTCAACCACACCTTCCTTTGTGAACTAGGTCTTGAAGACACTGGTGGAGCCGATGACCTTGACGTCTTTCGGCCTGTCAACCAGCTTCCACGTGTCATTTTCAGCAATGGATGCCAACTCCGACTTGATGGCAGCGTCCCACTGCTTCCCCTCGGGCCACGCCAGCACCTCTTGCATGGTCTTCAGCTCCGTTGATGCAGCCAGCATGCACCGCGTCATGCGGATCCATCGACCCGTGCATGCGTCGAAACGCTTGCCCGCTCTCCGCTGCCTCCCGCTGCGGCGCGGCAGTTTTGGTGGCGTCTCGTCGCTCTGCTCCGATCCTTCCGACGCTGCCCGCTCCAGTGAATCATCGACCGAACGGCTTCCCGAGGATCCCTCCCGCTCCAATGAACTATCAACCAGACGGGCGGCGCGTCCGGAGGATTTTTCTCCGACGCCCGACGCGAACTCCGCCGGGAGTGCGCGCTTCGGCAGCCGCTGTGCCTCCTTCGACGGACCATTCCGCCGGATCTCCAGCCAAGCAGCATCGTCGTCGGATTCCTCCGCGTGGGCTGCTGCACCTGCTGCACCATAGCGCTCCGAAGCCGCATCATTGACCTTTGCGTCCGCCGGCTCCTTCTCGTAGTCAAGGAGCTGGAACCATTCCCCTTGTTTTGGAGTGTTCCCAATGCTCATGTCGTTGCCGCTGCTGCTGAAGCTCTGCTGCTCGTCAGACTTGACATCACGGCTGCGGATGATCTCTTGTGTGCGCGGGTCCCAGAGCCGATATGCTTTTTACGCGCTCTTGTAGCCGAGGAACAAGCACGGCTTTTCCCACAGTTCCAGCTTGCTATCGCGCCGTTGCATTGCCTGCACCATCTCGTGCGCCTTGCACCCGAACACCTTCATGTGCACCACGTTTGGCTAGCGCCCGCTCCAAACCTCCTACGGCGTCTTCCAGCCGCCCTTGCCGTTCAGCATCGCTGTTCGGGTGAGGCTAATGGTGTAGCTTGCTGTACACACAGCCACCGCCTAGAATCCTCGCTGCAACCCCGCATCCACAAGCATGGTCCGCACCATGTTGAGCAGCGCCTGGTTCGCCCGCTCCGCCACTCCATTGGGCTGTGGAGAGTACGACGTAGTGGGCTCCCACTTGATGCCCTGCTGCTTCATCCACCCGCTGCAGCACACGTTCTCTCTGGCATTGTCGCTACGTAGCGCTCTGACCTTCCGGCCAATCTGCCTCTCCACCGATGTACACCTTCAGCCGGTCCAGGACCTCGCATTTTTTATTCACGAAGTACACGTAGACTCTTCTACTACAGTCATCAATGAAGGTGACGAAGTATCTTAGGCCGCTGTTTGACGGCGTTTTGAACGGTCCGCACACGCCACTATGCACGACATCCAACAGGTCCTTTGCGCGAGCCTCGTTTTCATTGAACGGCTTGCACCGCGCCTTGCCCAAAATGCAAGGCTCGCATATTTTGTGCGCTGCTGCATCTGCTGCCGTGTCTGCTGCACCGTCGATGGTAAGGCCGCGCACCATGTCGCCCTTTGCCATCTCCTTAACGGTTGCGGGCGCGGAATGCCCCAACCGTCGTTGGTAGAGCTCCACATCAGAGCTTTCCCCCTTGGCCATGTTGACGACGCGCTCCTACGAGTCTGCTGCGTCCGATGCTACGGGGACCACTTTGGTCTCCACGATGTAGAGACCGCCCTCGCGCTTCGCCTCCAGCACGACCTCGCCGTTGCTGTCGATGCGCACCACTGCGCCTTTCATGTGGAAGAGCACCTCATACCCCTTGTCCGTCAAGCGGCTAACACTCAGGATGTCAGCCAGGCCGGAGACGTGCTGCACATCATGAATTGTGCACAGCTCCTTCTTACCGCCTACCACGACTTCCACCTCCACGTTGCCTTGGCCGGCCGCCGGCGCAACTTTGTCGTTCGCGACCACCATTGACTTGGAGGAATTCTCGTAGGTGAAGAACCCCACCTTCTTGACTTGGGTGTGCTCCTCGGCCCCAGAATCCAGGCACCGCCTATTGACCTGCTTGAGGAAGTGATTCTTGTTGCAGTTGAGGAGCGACCTGCCCTTGTTGTTTTTTCCACCGGTCTTCGCCTCCTCCGGGCACTCACGGGCCCAATGGCCCTCCTTGCCGCAATTGCGGCACGCACCTTTCTTGGCACCCTTCTTGCCGCTGCCCTTTCCGTCGCTTCCTTGGCCCCCGCTTCCGCCACCACGCGTTTTGGTTACGAGGGCCGATGAGGAAGACGAGGGCTCCCCGCAGCTTCGTCGCTCCGCCTCGTTGCGGATGTCCTCTGCGACCGCGCCATAGGTGAGCTTGTCCTCCGACCATCCTCCAAGAACAGTGATGACAAGACCCCAACTGTCAGGTACGGCCATGAGAAGGGCCAACGCCTGCAGCGGCGTGCCGATCTTCCATCCCACGTCGTTGCATTGCGAAGCGAGCGACTCGATTTGCTGCATGGCGGAGATGACATCATCTCCCTCCTCGATTCTCACCTTGAGGAGCCGATTCATCGCGAAGATTTTGTTCGCGAGTGACTTGGATTGGTGGATGGCGCAGAGCTTTTGCCAAGTTTTGGCTGCCAGGTTGCAGCCTTGGAAGTAGCCCCACTACGACTCGGCTGTCCCGGACACCAGGAGTATGAGCCCCTTCGTGTTCTTCTTTTCGAAGGCCTACTTCTCCGCGTCTGCAGTTGTTGCCTCCACGAGCACTTCCTTTGCCCACATGACATCCAGCAGCCGCTTATGTGAGAGGTGCAGCTCAAACTGCCACATCCATAGCCCGAAGCCCGGGCCGCCCGCATACTTCTGAATGGGCTGGGTCTCCTTCTGCGCCATGTGTTAACTGCTACTGCGACGAGTTCTCATAACTTCACGGCGACGTCCACGATGACAATCTTGTGCGCGCAGAAGACGTGAACGTTGGAGTCGTTCAGACCTGTGGACCCATAACCCTTTGTCAGAAGGAATCCGCGTGGTGCGGTCCCGAAGTTTGTCTGAACGCGTTTAGTGGTTCACGTCTTCCTGCTTTGGGCGAATGTGAGACTGGATGTGAGCTTTCTGGTCGCCTCATGTTAGGTGAGCAAGCATTTAGAGACAGTCACTTTTGCGAAGGGAATGATGCGATTCTGCATCATGCTTTTAGCATGGACTAGGGCTAGTCATGAGCGTTCCAATGCACCAAACCGCGCACGATTCGGCCAAGCATAGCCCAAGTTACGTTTCCCGAAGTGCGAGTCTCACCCACCACAGAAGCCTGACGCCGCCACTCGCCGTGGCGCCTTCCTTCACGTGCGAAGCGCCTTTCCCAAGGCGCAGATCCCATTGCACGTGGTGTGGGGGTCCCCTGCACTTTTTCCACGCACCCTCCCCACTTTTGGGTCATGTTTGGTGATGGGGTGTGACGAGGTTCGAAACCTGTCCGCGGACCTGCAGTCAAAACTATGACAGTCCCCGAGTAACAAAACATACTAGTGAGTTTCCAACACTGAGCCAGGTTTTTGGCTAAGTCCCTCAGTAATAGCCTACACTACTGGATCCGGTGGATGATCCGCCAGATCAGGTGGATCATCCACCGGACGCATCGGCAGGCCTATCGGAGCAACTTCTCCAGATGGTAATTTTGTTACTCGGTCCAGTCGATTATCGACCGGATTTCGAGTCGCAGCCGGCTCCCAGAGCCACTGCACATATCCCAACTTTGGAAGGCCATATCTCCCTTGATAATTGTCTGATTCTGGATAAACAACTTCCACCGGATTCAGCAACTTGTAAACTTTACGGAGCAATCATACAGTTTAGGATCCAAGCAATTCTTGAGTCGCCAGATCCACCGGCATGGATTATTTACTTTCTCACGGCTCGTCCGCGCCTCCCGGCGCCGCACTTGGGCATACGGAGGGGCAAATTGTTTTTTCAACACTCGGATGGCGACTTGGCTGGTGATATGGATGACAGAAAATCAACTTCAGGGTACGTGTTTGTGATTGGCGGTGTAGCAGTTTCATGGGCACGCAAGAAGCAGGACTATGTTGCACTGTCTAGCACCGAAGCAGAAATCAACTTCAGTGTACATTGCACTCGCGGAAGCCGCAAAGGAGGCGGTGTAGCTGCGACAGTTGGTAAAGGAGATTGGCATGCCGTAGAGGAAGCCGACGGTATTCAATGTTGACAACATGAGTGCCTTCAGCCTCAGTCAGAACCCTGTGCTGCACAGGAGGTCCAAGCACATCAAGATCTGTCATCACTGCGCGCGTGACTTGGTGGCGAAGGGAGATGCGGCTATTGTGCATTGTGGCACTAAGCACATGCTCGCCGACGTCATGACAAGGGCACAGCCCAAGGACAGGCATGACGCAAGGTGCATGGAGCTCGGCCTGCGCTGTGAAGTTTAAATTGCTACAGGTTCCAAGGACAGGGCATCAAGGCTGCGGTGCAAGGGGGAAAATGTTGACATGGTGGGCCCCTTGCCATGAGTGCCGTTGATCGTAATCCCTGGTTCGACCACTAGGGTTTGGTCAAAAACCTGATCTGATTTTAGATTTGGATTCCTTGGATTTTCCATGCAGAATCAAGCTTTGAATCGCTCAATTTGAGTGAGAATTCAGAAAGTTAGCTTTGCCCGAAGTTCGGGTGTTGAGCAGGTGGAATCTCGTACCCGCCATGGGTGGCGAGATAATCAACCACCAATGATCTGAGTTGTTCTCCAACGACCCCCAAATGCACCAAGGCCATGAAGGAAGAAACCAAAAGAATCTCCTTGACCAGAGTGAACTTCTCCTTGACTTCTGGGCGAGGAGAGGCGCTTCGACGGGTCATCATTGAAGCGCCTCCCGTTGCCTAGGGTGCAAGGCAAGGTGGGCGGATCCACCAAGGGTTACTTCGAGGGCCGTAGCAGGGGCTCTACTACTCTGTTTTCGGCATACTTGGATGCGTTGGAAAGCTTAGATCACAAGCAATAAGGATCAGATGTAATCTCACTATGGTAACTGACACAAATGTGTTTCCATTCAGTTCTACTGATTGCGAAGTGTTCTTCCCACCCTTGCCCGTGATCCTTGTGCTCCACACTCTTCACCATTGGTGTCCATTGGCTACCCAAACCTTGGTAACGTGAACCAGTGAGAGTTAAGCATCCTTGAGGGTGCCTCCACACCCACTAGTGCCAATAGTCCGGGTTGTCGCTGCTCGCCGATGTCGAAGCGAGAAATGCTGCGGTCGTGGTCGCCGCGCGCCTGGAGGATGTGCTCCTTGACGTAGATCGTAGTGCGTGCATAGCTTGAAGCCCCGACTAATCCACGCCCAGTCGGGCGGCTACTGGCACTCGGTGTAGCAATGAGAACCTGCACAGTTGTCACAGTGAACAAGGCATCCACTGCTACTATCCGATGGCAGCTGCTGCCGTAGCTGCTGTTGGCCCGAGCCGCACCTCTGTCCCCCTTTCTTCCCCTGTGGTGCTGCCACAACACCCTGTGTCTGAGTCGGTGTTATCGGGGTAGAAGGAGAAGAGGAGGACGTGGCAGAGGATGGAGAAGGAGACTTCAGAAGGGGCGTCGGAGGTGATGCGATGACTGTTGCAACAAGGGAAGTCTCCTGATGAGCCACGGTTGCCTCACGGGAGGAAGTCACCTGGAGGAAGAGCTGATGCACCCCGGGAAGAAGCTGCAGTGAGGCACAAAAAAGGCTCGAGCATGGCGTCGTTGTACCTTGAGAAGATGTCTGTGTGCTCAAGGTGAACTCCGAGCATGATCATGTGGAGCGCCCATAGCTGTGTGCCTCCGGAATTCCCAAGGCGCATGTAGATGCACATGGCGCGTCGCCAGTAGTCGGTTGTAGGCTCGCCAGGTCCCTAACGGAAGGAGTGAAAAGCACGAATGTGAGCGGCGCGCGTGGCATGCGTCTCTGTAGTAAGTAGGGATAATACCAGGTCCCAGCCCCCGCGTGGATTTGCGCCAGTGCCTGTGTTAGCCTTGCCAAAGAACGAGCGGAAGTCGACAACGGTCTCGCGTGGCATGGCGTAAAGAAGTCTGCGCATCACCCTAGCCGCTGTCATCACCTATGCTCGGTCCATAGTCTGATGCGGACTGTGGTAGTAGGGGCACACTCCCTTTGAAGTGGCCCAAACGTGGAAAAGGATCTCCCAGCAGTCAAAGCCGTCCTCGCTGACATATCGTGGGGGCGGTATCTCAAAGTCCTTGGATTGCCGCTCCGTTGGGAGACGAACCACAGGCTGAGAATGAGGAGGGATGGGGAGACTCCGGGAAGAGGGAAGTCGCTGGGGTGGAGGTCAGGCGACAATCGAATCTCGGGAAAATGCGATGTGTGTGGGGGTCGAGAGCTCGTCGGGAGCAAGCGGAGACGCTCCTGAAGTACACGAATCTCACGCTCAAGGGAGTCGCCTCCCATGCCTCGCATATCTGGATCCTCATCCCAAGGATCAAGACGTGGCGGGTTGCATTGAACTCCTGTCTCCGGTGCTAGAGCTGACTGCTGTGTGGAAGGTGCCATACCGGCAGGTCCACCAGAGGTCTGCCGTGGGGCCATTGACTGACCCCGAAGAAGCTCAGTGAGAGTACGGATGGCGTCAGTCTGCTTCCGCTGTAGGCGACGCATCTCGTTGTGCTAGCTCCGCAGGTCCTCAATAGCCAACGAGCGTGGGCTCATGACCCTTGAGGAGGAAGAAGAGGGATCTAGTATCATCTTTCCCTTATCACTCGACGGAGCCATGTCACCGCTCATTATGGGCCTAGAGCTTAACTTGATCAGATTGCAAAAATGCCAGCGTTTCTCGAGGAGGTGAAACGTTGGCAATTTTCAACTCTACGACCAAAGATCTGACTAAGTGCTGACGTCAGCATGTGCTTGCTGACGTCAACATGACCTGATAACATTAGCAAGAAAAATGCTGATGTCAGCTCCCCTCCTTTCCCCCCCCCCTCTTTTTGACAACCCTCGCGATTGTTGCCTTGCTGCGTAGGGGGCGACTGTCGCGCGGAAGCTACGCAGAAGATCCGTAGCAGCTTGCGCTCGGCTGCTGCTGCTTCTACTACGGTAGCACCAGCAGCACGAGCCGTGCGGCTGCTTGCGCAGCTGTTGCAGCAGCTGCGCACTGCTGCTTTCCTACACGCTGTTGCGCGCTGTTGCTACAACTACTGTGCGCTGCTGCCACCGCGCACTGCTGTTGCGCTGCTACTGCTGCTGCTACTACTATATGATGCTTCTCCTACTGCTCAATGCTGCTTCTGCTGCACGCTGATGCTATTGGCCGTCGCCGCCGCCGCTGCGCATGGCTACTCTTGACGCGAGCTGCTGCTGCTTCGTGCTGCAGCTGCCGCGGGCTGCTGCTCCTGCTGCCAGCCGCCGCCTGCCGCGGCTGTGGCCTCCTGCCGCCGCTGCTGGTGCCAATGCCAGCAGCTGCTAGCGGCTGCCGCCTGATGCAGGTATCACATGCTGCTGCTGGCAGTTGCTGCTGATGCACTCTCACGTGGGTGACGTCGGTGACAGTCGGGTGTCGTCGGCAGGTCCTTGTGGATCGACAACAGCGGTGACGCTCACTGCTGCTGCTCTGTTGCGTCTCTGATGCGCATCTCGGCGAGAAATGTCTCACCGCTCTGATACCATTTGAAGATTCGTGGAAGCTTCCTAGCGACACCCGCCGACTAGGCGTTAGTGCCTGGTCAGGCGGCGACGACAGTCACAGGTCGTACACACAACAAAAAGGTCTGGCTAGGAGACACAAGAAAAAGTGTTAGAATGCTTCAATAACATTTGCAGAGAGGAATGACAAGTGACAGGTCCATGGCATAAGTACCTGCCGCGGCGCACGGCGGGTGTCGCACGAGGCAGTGCAAGATCTGTCCTAAAACCGGCCCAAAACCACTATTTCGGCCGCAACTATGCGCAGAAATGTCCGAACGCTACACCGTCTGAATCTAGACGTGCAAGATCACAAGTCGGACGTTAGGACTTGTTACATGCATGCATTCGACATCAAACGGTGGACACACAATGAAAAAACATGCAAATCGGGCCCACGGCCAGTCCACCGATAAAGTCCTCCATTTTCTAGAAAAACTACAAGAGGTCCCGGGTAGCGTCCAGAGCTCTGGAACGGTCGTCGGTCAGCTCCAAGCTGGTAGTCCGCCACCAAATGACGCACCGGTACCACCAGGGTCCGCATTAGGGATCTACACAAGTATGGACACGACCAAGTGGTCACAATAAACTGTATAGGTCGACAGGAACGTCACAAATCACAACAGCATCGCCCTCCATAACTGATATAAATGAGTTTCATTCATTTGGGCTCAATTGGATGAGCATTGAAAAAACCTCCTTTGTAGTCATCCCACCTTAAGAGGACACTGCAATCCGTCTTCTTTTTTCCTACGCTCCCATATGAACGTCACTTGGGGTCCCATTTCAGCTCCTTTTAATGTTCCCTTCCTAAATGAAAATTCAAATATTTGCCCAGTCTTGTGATCAAAACTTGTTAAAAACTCATAAGACTAGCATTTGACAAGCCCACTCTTCAAAGAGGAAACATATTAATCCCTTAACAGTTGGATCCACGCTTAACATGCATAAGAAATAAGTATAAAAATTTTCAATTTCTCATGGGAGTTACTATTTCGGCCTCGAATTCGGAAGAGCGAGAAATGACCAAGTATTTCTTTTTATACTGCAATGAACATTATCCGCTAATCTCTTGCCTTGTTTAAAAAATTCTTCTTTCGTGGTATACCTTTTGATTCCCTAGATACTTATTCTTTCCCATAATCCAACTTTCTTCAATGCACACTAGTTTCTTAATCAGTGAACTCTTTTTCACTCCATCTCGACAAAATGTCTCATTGAACTGTTAACTTCGCCATTCAATTTTATGTTTTGAGGTTAATTTTACTACAGATTAACTGGTGTTATATTCATTATTATTCAATTTTGGATTCCAAGCCAGGAAAAGAGACCACTCAAGTTTTTGACATGTTTCTGTTTATCTTGCCTGAAAGTTTTGTCAAATGAATGATTAAATTATTTAATGCATGACACAATTATATTTTTGGATCATATTAGTGACACAGTTTTCCAAAATCTTGTGTCCTACTTCTATTTTGCTGGATGTGATCAATGGGTGTTATGGTGGTGAGACAGTACCTTTAAATAATTACTGCAAGAGGTAAAACAAATTCTTTTGACTGTCCGGTATGGGCCCTTGCGAGCCCTATCCTCGCGTGTTGTTGGCTGAGACTACGGGAAACAAAAAACAAGTGGAAAGTTGCACACAAGGGTGCAATGGGTTACATAGTATACATAATCAATAAAGCAATAATAATTGGAATGACAAGAAAGAGGAATTCCGTATCCATAAATGAATAAAAACTAAAGGTAAAATAATTGAATAATAAATTTGGATATTTCATGAAAGATTAAACGTGGAATGTTGATTTTGTGACAATTTCTGTGAAGGTTTTGAATGGATTATTCATGCATCTATCCTGAAGCAAGAATGAAGATGATTTTTGTTGTTTTTATTGGATGTGATACAGGAAGACATAGCTGGTGTAAGAAACAAAACAATGATGTTAAGTAGTGAATTTTGTTTACCTATATGTATATAAATATATCAATATCCATATCCATATCCATGTCCATATCCATATCCATACCCATATCCATATCTATATGTATATCCATATCTATATCCGTATCTATATCTACATCTAAGCTACATCTACATCTATATCTACATCTACATCTATATCTATATCTATATCTATATCTATGTCTATATCTATATCTATATCTATATCTATA